>JASAMZ010011903.1:0-24323 GCA_030248115.1 Linhomoeus sp. GSCO2_2
ATTATCTGGTTGGAAGAATTAATATTGCGTCGAACGTATTTAAGGCAGCGTCGTTGGTCTTTTGAGAGAGAATTGACAGCATCTTCAATGCTAAACGTTTCTGTTGATGTAGTCAGGGTGTGCCACAGTTGGTCTTCTCCAGAGGTGACAATAACGTCATCTTGGGTCTGATTGGCAGCATCCGTAATTTGGTCGTTGGTGCCGAAAGTGTCAGCATATTCAGTAAACGCGCTGTCATTGTCAAAATATGGAATGGGATTAGCATCAGGGTCGGTTTCAGAGGTATCATTTTCTTCCAAGAGAACTTGGTTGAGCTTCAGTCGTTTTGCAGCCTCCAGGACTTCACTAACAAATGAGTCGTTCGATAAGTTATCAAAATTCATTTTGGGTTGTTTTGCTTCAAAAGATTGCCTTGCGGAGTCGAAGCCTTCAAGCAGCTGTTTCTCCGTTCTGTGAGCATAGTGTAACAAAATCAGAGAGTAGTAGTAGTCATCCGTGCTCATGCTTATGTACGAAGTTCTAATGCATTTGAACTGACGCCTCTTCCGTAGTTTGCCACTCTCGTCAAGCAGTGGAAGCAACTGCGCACCTTTTGTGTCGAACGAAACCCGATCGTACCAACTGATCAACTGATAAAGGGTCAAGTCTTCCAAGATTTTTGGCCTCTTGCGGTAAGTGTCAATCGCATTGTCTTCAAAAACATCGGTTGAGCTAGGTACTCTTTCAGCGAGTTGTCGTATGTCTTCAAGTTTTTTGAGTTTCTTAACTCTTTTTTCCTCTCTTATAGTGCTAATTTTCACAGTCGTGCGAGAAGAAAGCACCATTTCTAATCCGCAAAGTCTAAATGCTGCTTCTTGACAGGTCAGTCGTCTGCACTTGAGCATGCACATTCCAAGGCGAAGCATTCGGCCGCTCTGAGTAAGGTTCAGCTTACCCATGTTACGAATCTCTTCAGCTAGTCTAGTCTTCAGTTCCAAAGGTTCTGCTTTCATGCAATACTTGCACACATAGTATGCCAAGCCATGTGATCCACTAACCAACTGGATGTCGTGATGTCCACGCCAAAGTTTCATTATGTCCTTGTTGTAACAATTGAGGTTCTCGCAGCCTGCAGGACGTCTCGTTTCGTAGAATGTCACTTTTCGCTTACTCTTCTCTACGTCATACAGAAGTCTTGTCTTCGCGCACGGCTTTCTTGGATAATTGAATCTGCATTTTGCGTTCTTATTCTTTTTACAAGCGTCAGTATGTTTATGGAATTGCTTTGACATCACCAATTCATACAACTGCGGCTCTTCGGATTTGTCCGGAACGTCTGTGGATACCACTTTGTCGATGTATCTTACTATATCGTCAGCGCTGCTGCCCTTGTGAACGCTCGGTGCATCTGCAATCCACCAAAAGACGTGAAAGTGTACTGAGCCTCTGTTTTGAAACTCAACTCTGGCATGGTAGTCAGTCACGGTTCCAAGCAATTTTGACCTTTTGACATAGTTAACCAAAGCCTTAAATCTTCTCATCGCGTACTGGGCAACTGTAACAGGGTCCTTCTTCACTGCTTCTCGGAGAGTCGTGAAGTCCTCCTTTAGTTCATTTCGCATCAAAGCTTCGAGCTCTGGCCAATTGTGATCGTCGATTGACAGTGTCATGAAAATGTCTGGAGGTCCTATTGTTCTGAGTTTCGCCAAGAGATCGAACAACTGGTCTTTCCAGTAAGCCGCGGTTCCTCTAATATTTTTCATGAATACCAAGGAGTGGCCTAGTATGTCTGAGTTTTCGCCCATAGACAAAACGTCCTCTGCAGTGACATACGTAGACTTGTTCGACTCCTCTTGTGGTTTTGTACACGTTTTCTTGACATTCATATATACATCGCATAGCTGCTTTAGTCTTTTCGTCTCATATCGATTGACAGCTGTCACAAGGTATGGAATATCACATCTGAAGCGACGGTCTTTGTGGAGCAGTCGACTCTGCAGGTAGTCTAATAAGGTAAGTCTTATGTCTCTCTTTTCAGACCAGTCGTTACGTCCCAGCGGAAACAGCCAGGGGTATGCAAGTGATTCTGCATGATCAGTGTCTTCAAAGCTGACTGGATTGCCAGTGCTTCTGGGAAACGCCACATTTGGTGATTGTGAGCCAAGTAGATCTTTCACGGACAGGTTTGGGAATGTGTAGTCGATAGGAATCATCCCAGACTCAATTAAAGCGTCAAGGTCTATTTGTTCATCAGTAGGATCAGGATCACCATCTTGCAGGGCCGTATGGTCAATATGAATGTCTTTGTACAGAGGATTGTTCACCTGTAGCCACAACAGCGCAGCGTGCACTAAAGGAACCCTGACAGCTCCAGTGTAGTTTGCCGACGTGCAAAGAACTGCCGCGTTCTTAGTATTTCTAGGCAAGATTCTTATGATTTCGGTCGGTTCACTTGGAAAATGCACACTCATTCCAGACTGGCCATACTGTCCTCCTTTCGGCAAGACAAGCAATGTCATGTAAGTCTGTATTTTGCACACAAATCGTCGTTCGAGAAAGTTCAGTGTCTTGATAACATCTGGGACAGGGTCAAGTGAGAGGCCATTGTACCACGACCGAGCTGGGATTTTGTCTTGTTTGAGATTTTGTTGGCATAAACTGCATACTTTGTCTGGTTTCTTCAGTCCAATTGTCACGCATGCTGGAGAAAGCATCTTTACATCATTTGACTGATCAGGAAATAGCATCTTGTAACAGCTCATACAAGGAGTTCTAGATACACAACTACAACAGTTCTCGTAGTCCATCTCGATTGCTGACAAAGGTCTATTTATTCTGGCACTGTGCTTTTGTTTGCAGTCCAATTGTCTGTCTGTTGCTATTTCGTCTTCAGTTCTAGCGTTTCTGGCGAGTTGCCTTTGTCTGCGGTCCATTTGTCTGTCTGTTGCTATTTCTTCTTCTGTTCTAGTGCTTCTGGCGAGTTGCCTTTGTTTGCGGTTCAATTGTCTGTCTATTGCTATTTCTTCTTCTGTTCTAGCGTTTCTGACGAGTTGCCTTTGTTTGCGGTCCAATTGTCTGTCTATTGCTATTTCTTCTTCCGTTCTAGCGTTTCGGACGAGTTGCCTTTGCTTGCGGTCCAATTGTCTGTCTAGTGCTATTTCTTCTTCTGTTCTAGCGTTTCTGACGAGTTGCCTTTGTTTGCGGTCCAATTGTCTGTCTATTGCTATTTCTTCTTCCGTTCTAGCGTTTCTGACGAGTTGCCTTTGTTTGCGGTCCAATTGTCTGTCTATTGCTATTTCTTCTTCTGTTCTAGCGTTTCTGACGAGTTGCCTTTGCTTGCGGTCCAGTTGTCTATCTGCCTCTATCTCATTTTCAGTCCTACTGTCTCTCGCATATTGCATTTGTATGCGGTTCAATTGCCTGTCTGTCGCTATCTCATCTTCGGTTCTAGCGTCTCTGGCATGTTGCTTTTGTTTACAGTTCAATTGTCGGTCTATATCTATCTCATCCTCAGTCCTAGCTTCTCTGACACACTGCTTTTGTTTACGGTTCAATTGTCTCTCTATATTTATCTCATTTTCAGTCCTCGCGTCTCTAGCACACTGCTTTTGTTTACGGTTCAATTGTCTGTCTGTATCTATTTCATCTTCAGTCCTAGCTTCTCTGGCATGTCGCATGCGCAATCGGGCTTTCGCTTTATCCACCTCGCTCTCGGTTACCGCCATTGTTTTCCGCTTTGTTTCCAACGATTGCTGCTTCTCCTTGTTTCTTTGTTTTTGTCTTTGCACTTTCGAAAGTCGCCGAGTGTGTTGTTTAGGCAACTCTTGGCTGCTGGGCAAACTTTGCGGCCTTTCAGCTTGCATGTGGTCTATTCTACCCCGCTTGGCATTGTCAGTTGTCGGGACATCCAGTCTCAAACGCAAACTGTCCGGCTCAACGGCGGCCAACGGTCTGGTGGCTTGGCGTCTCTTTCTGCTGTGCGTCACTACAGTGAACGGCGCCTCTTTTAGTGTAATGTGACACGACTGCAGGTCTTGGTCTACGGTCTGGGCTTGCGCTTGGGAAGAAGCCAGATGTCCAGTGGATTCCACTCGTCGCAACACCATCAAAGTGACACCTTTCAGCGGACTACTGTAGCCAGTGTCTGATGCCGAGAGCAACTCACAGCACTTCTGGAGCGACACAGTACAAGGGGAAGCGGTGCGCAAATCATTCAGAATGAAGCACTGTCCAGGCACAAATTCAGCCACAGCGACAAAGTGAGCACTGGCGTGACGAATCAAGCCAACGGGACGATACGACATTTCGCCAACTTTCAGCACATCTGGGACAGTCAATCGCGTGGTATGTTCAGCGTCTTCAAAGTTCATGTCCAGGAAGACAAACTGCTTTGGATCCATAGTCTCGATGGTTCGCTTCACTCCTTTGTTGAAACAGTCCACGTGACCACAGAACTCCAGTTCGAACAGTTGCAGACCGTCATTCAGTTTGTCTTGCAACGTCTCAGTTGAAGTCACTTCAATGGGCGCGTTGACAACAATTTTGGCCTCGTGCTTGGTGCAGATGTGGCCATTCTCGCATTTCGTCTTCACTTCCACTCCAATCTTGGCCTTCTCAGCGTCAGTGGTGGTCAGTCCATCTGGCAGGCTGTTGATAGCCGCGAAGGCAGTGCCTTTGGGCTCAAAGTCCTTGGGGAAGAGGGTCAGGGCAGTGTCCCAGACGGGTTCAGCCATGTAGGAGATATTCATTCTAGCCTTCAGAGTGTAATTGGCCAGCTGGTCCGCAGTGGGCTTCTTCTGCTCCTTGAAGTTCTCCACTCTCTGAGTGCAGAGTCGGCGTCCAGCGAAGTTGGTCTGCAGCTTCTCCATAAGGGGGCCAACGGGTCGAGTGTGCTGCAATTCAGGGATCACGGTCATGGCCATCATGTCCACGAAGGAGTCGATCGCGCACGAGTGCTTGGGACCACTGAATCCACTGAGGAAACTGTCAACCGACTTCTCGACAGTGTCACACTTCTCGTACGAATTCGAGTTGATGCTCCAGAGAGGGGTCACCATCGCCCTGGGATTCAGCGGTCTCACGCCTCGTCCGTCAGTCTCCTTCATCACTTGCACGGCCTCAAAAGGACTGCCCACAACACTGAAGGACATACCAAGGTCGCAGGACGTCGTCATGGTCTCAGCCTGTGGTGTCAGGGGTCCTTGCAGTTGTCTCAGTTGTCCAGGTAGCAGGTCTCTCAGTCGAAGCAATTTGTCAAGAGTCTCAGAATTGTCAACGGTCTCAGGAATGGTCAAAGGTCTCAGGAAGGGTCTCAGGTCTGATTCGAATAGGTACAGTACCGTAATACTGTACCAATCAAGACAACGCACGAAATCGACAGTAGCACGACGATAGCTGAAGAGAATCAAATACTTCAATTGGCACAGCGTTTCGTCACCGAACTTTCAAGTATGCTCCTATCACCTTTGAGACATCTGCTCCCCAACGAGAACAACAAACTACAGTACGCCTTGCCAATTTCAAGTGCCCAAGTTTGAACTAGGTACGGTCGCGCGCCACACCAGTGCCGAGCCCAATTTGCCAAAGACGCGCTTCAAATGTCATTGCAGTGTATGCCTCAGTATAGCATTGCATATCACAACCTTTGGAGATGGTTACTTGGCCACAGTTGTCTATACAAATTTGGAAGAGACAAGACGAGAAAGTGCAAAAATCTTACAAGGTTTGTATGCATTACTAAATTAAAAAATGTTATTAAAATGTACGCCTCTGCATTACATGATGTTTGTAGCACAACTTTGGAAATGATTATAATTGCAGAACTATATGTTCAGAAATTTGACAGAGACGAAACAAATACTTTCAAAAATCTTATGCATTTGTAGGTATTACTAAAGAAGAGAATTGCATTCGGCTTGCTAGCATCGTCTGGCATACGAATGACATTATTTGGCGTGTCAACGGCAATCGAAACTCAACACAAGGGTAACAACGCCTATAGTACAAATACTGTATATAATACATATTAGTATAACAATTATGTATGCTTGTTTACGTTGCAGCAATTTTCAGAAAATGACAAAGGAGATGAGCTTTCACAAGTTGGAGCAGACGCCTCTCCAGTGAATCATCAGAGACTTATGGATAACACCAAGTGGATGCGCTAGCTTCTTGCAGTGCAACTGGAGACGTTTACAGAAACGTCTGAAAAGCTACCTAACTATGTACATCGCATAAGCTTCAGAGCGGGAGGGAGGCACTGCAACAAGTCAGGTCATCCACTCACACTGAACACGATCACATCACTCACACTAACACGACAACACAAGGTTTGACGTTTATTCTACAAATGGAACAAACAAATGAACAATTCAGATCGATTGGACCTAACGGCGCTCTTCACATCCTCTCTTCAGTTGTTCCAGCAGCCTCAGGAGTGAGAGCATGAAGTGGGGGCTCCCAGAGGTGATGCAGTTCAGCCAGTAGTTTCAGTCAGTAGAGTCGAAGTAATGGAGGAAGAGAAGGCCAGTCGCAGTGTCCACTCCACGCAGCCCTTCAAGTCAGCAGGAGAGGAGGTCCTTGGTGAAGTCGAGTGGGCCCCCTAGTCCACTGCCATGTCTCTGTCTGCCAGTGGTTGTCACGCTCACGTCCCACTGGGAGCGAGTTATTGGACACGCGCCCCTGCAAGATTATTGCATGCGTTTGGCCAAATCGTGCCATGGAAATAATGAAGATCCACTCTCTGTAGCTACTCACCTTTCAGCTATCACAGCCTTGGACTGAATGAGTCATTTCGGGTCGGATTCGCCCCGCTTCACTCCAGGGTGTAGAACTGCAGAGGCAGGGAAATCGCGCAGCCCCCAACCGACACGACGGCATGGTGGCACAAATCGCCCACACCCAGAAGCTGATGAAGCTGAACACACCAAAATACTACCACCTTGTGACACTGTCAATCTGCAAGACTTTCCGCATGCGGCGCAATTAACAAAGTTGTTGCCCGCGACGCTGTAAACAGTCAAAATTTTCCATGTGGCGCGCAACTAACGAGTATTCGAAATCTTGTCTTCAAGCCTAAAATAGCGAATTTTTCGCTTACGGCGCTAATTTTGGACGAATTAGCACCAAAACGGAAAAACTGTCTTCCATATTGTTTTTTGCCTCGCCAACCAGCGAAGTATGACTACGCCACTGAGCATCACATCACGACGACTCTACCTTAGCATGTCGCAGCAAATGTCCGACAAATATGCGGTCCGGCCGGCCCCGTCTGGCTGATCCCTTCATGATTGCCGCTCACTGCGAACTTGACAGTCCGACGGAGAAAATTCGGGAGCATTTGGCCTTCTCATTTCTTCCTCGATCGATTGCTTTGCGTTTATTTCCGCAAGTACACGATGTATAGAACTTAGTGCCAGCATAGCAACACACTGTGTAAGGAATACCGTAACTTAGTGCTAACTTAGTAAGAGCTAGCTGTAGTTAGTGTTACCGTACTATCAAGTCTGATCCGCTTAAGACGCGTCAATTTTAAACTGCACAGACCAGATGCGTGTACATTTGACAATGTCCAGACACACGGCGTCGTATCATGCCGATATCATATAGCGAACGCGGCGATATCGCTGAGCTTTAGATCAGCTGTACAGACAACCGTATCGTGGGAATAGCTGCACTTGGTTTGTGGCACACGTTCTCAACACACTTTCTCCAGATGTGGCTAACGATGTGTACAAAGTTCACTATACTGTTCACCAAAATTTGACAGACGCAAAGTATAGGTTGAACTTTTTACACACACAGCTTGTTAAGGTCTACCGCAATCTCAGCCCATCTACTCCGCACCTCGGGGGTCCAGCGGCTCTTCGTTCTGTAGTGATTGGTCCTTTTCTGGCGAGTCGCGCGCTGGTTGGACGCTTTCGCTGCTCTTGGCCAATAGCCAGTGGCTGCTGACCACGCCTTTCCCCTGCGGTAGTACGGTACACTTAGGAAGTGGTCAGTGGAATACTCGACATCCTATACAGAATAGTGCTGGCAACTTTCGAAATATCAAAACCGGGTAAGTAAATTCGCTCAGAATAAAACCTGGTAAGTAAAAGTAAGTATACCCGGTTTTTAAAAAACCGGGTACCCGGTTTTACCCGGTTATTTTCGGCGATTCTGGGTAAGTAAAAACCGGGTACGCCGAAACGAAACCGGGTAAGTACCAAGTAAGTATACCCAGTTTTCAAAAACCGGGTAAGTACTTACCCGGTTTTCAAGTTGCCATCACTAATACAGAAGATGCAATTTGACCAACCTTCAGCACGACCTCTCCCCTGGGTTTGGTGATGTACTCTGGATAGTGCTTCTTCAACGGACGGTAAGTTGACTCAGTGATATGGACGTGGCCCGCTAAAAGATGGCTATTACAAAAGGAAGTAAAAGTAAGATGACAATTGTCATCCTCTTACGTTTGCTCTGCGACTCCATGCGGGAGGCGACATTGACGCTGTCTCCAAACAGGCAGTAGCGAGGCATGGCTCGGCCCACCACGCCAGCCACGCAGCTGCCTGGAATTCGGGTAACTTTTTCGCAAAATCGACACCGGTTGTGGCATTATTTTGTGCTGATGAACGCACATGTCTCTTTCAATTTCGCAGATGCAGACTGCAAGTGAACCTCTAGCAACATGCGCAAACAAACTGACGAAAGGAAGCAACGCATTGCGCTAAGCAATAGCTTAACGTGGTACATAGGTACATGTCTACATCTCAAACTGTAAAACACAGTTGTCACCGGTATGAATGCCGACGCGCAGTTGGACGCGCTCGCTTGGCAGGTGGGCCACGCGGAACTGGCCTATGGCCCGCTGGAAACCCAAAGCCAGCTCACACACCTGAAGATCTTGGTTGATTGTAGCGGCGCACAATTTACAAGGGTTATGGTATCTACATACAATGTATTTTGAGCAACACTGTTTACCTCCTTGACGTGGGCATGGCCATTCCTGTGCGGCAAGCCAGACACAACCAGATAGCCATCTCCAATGGTCTCCACCTATGGGAAAAGGTTCAAATCAATGTAGTGCAGTTGTGTTTCAAACAAATTGTTACAAAGATGTTCGCGAATTCACCTTGTAGACATCGTGGACCTCAATCAGTCCATCGAACAGTGAGTAGAGGTCGTTCAGCAACGACACGACCTGAGGTTCAACCCAAGTGGAACTTCCCATTCGGAGTTTCGACTCCCTACCTAACAATACGGTACGCAACCTGCATGGGCGTGCTGCGACTGGCCAGCACTGTGAAGCCGACCACGTCAGAGAACAGGATGGAGACGCTCTCGAAGTTCTCTGGCTCTATCTGGACACCGGCCTTCAGCTTGTCGGCTACAGCTCTGGAAAGGTGTTGCAACTTGTTATCAGGTCAACTCAATCCATCACAAATTTTTTTGTTGGTGATCACTGGACGGGCTTCTGTACTCTACTTCAGGTCTAGGTTGAATGCTCTACAAGAGGACCTTGGGAGCAGGCGGTACAGCAACTGGTCAGCCTTGACTTGCTCGCCTCTTAGTTCGGCAGTACGTTCAGCCACCTCCATCTCCAGGTTCTGGGCATGCTTTTCCATCATTGACAGAACGTGATCCATCAGGTTGCCGCTCCTGTGGATGTGAATTGCGGAACGATATCACAACGGTAGACTGCAGAACATGCTACTGATGCGTCTCGCAATGCAGCTTTCTTTGTCTCACTTCATGCTCCCCATTGACTTCAGCTGCTGTCGAATGGTGCGGATGTCAGGTCGCAAATCGGGCTGCTCCTCCCAACAGTCGCGCATGATGCGCACCTGTAACCCCATTCGACTGACTTTTGTCCTCCGTGACAACGTACTCGGTTCTCACCATCGTCTGGCTGATCTGCCGATTGGACTGGTCTTCGAAGATAACGTCCCCCATCAGTGGGCGGAAAGGAGGCCTTTCTCCCTTGCGCACGCGGTAGATGATCTCTTAAATGCGGATCACATTTGTCTGACTATCCTTTATCTGTCAACCTTTCACGTCACCTTCTGGCGACAACAACACTCCTTCGTGTTCCTCCTGCGTCCAAGCAGCCTGTCGAGTCAGAACCTCTGAGATGATGATGGCCACACTGTAGACATCCGAGGGCTGCTGAACCGAGCTCGCACGTTTCCCGCCCACGGCCGGGCCCTCCCTCAGAATCTCCGGGGCAGTCCACAGTTGGTCTGAGATCCGCTTCGCGAGTTCCTCTTTTCGCCAAAGTTACATGGTTCAATATACCAGAATGGGTGATACACCTTTGGGCTCCTGTCGTTCTCCAGTACGCATAGTTCGCAGACCATAGTCCGAGATCTGCAGCCGCCAGCGGTCATCGATGAGGCAGTTGTGCGAGCTCAGCCTTCCATGGCACAACAGAGCCGAACGGAACACGTAGTCCAAGCCCTGAAAGCATGTGTAATTGGCCTGCGGTCTGCCTCCCAGAAATCACATATGTAGCACCCACCTCGATCAGATCTCGAATGAGAGAGTATTTGAAGAACCAGTCGAGCTTGAGGTTCTGCTTCCGGACCACATCGGCCAGACTGCCACGGCTGCAATAGGCCCAGACGGAGATCAGCTGGGGCCCATCGATGCACAGCCCCACAAACGGATTCAGGTTCTCGTGGGCCAGAGTGCGCATCTGTGGTGTTTCCCATGATGAAGTTTTCGCCCGGCTTGTGAGCACGTGCTTGTGTATGTATACGTGCGTGTGCCTCACCATTCGCAGTTCCGCATAGTCTGACTGCTGGCGCAGGTACGCCTCGCCAGGATGGTTGCGCCCAACGACGGCTGATCCTGTTCATCATCTGAGTTTCATGACTTCCTTGTTGTATGATTCTTATCTAGCATTAAATCCACCTTTGTAGTAGTACAGGTCGAAAGCCTTCGACTTCCGTAGCGCGTCTCGCAAGTCGGACCCGCTGTGATCAGATGCACGTGAACTGCTCGCACGAGAGCTGACGGCCCTTTCCTGCAGTTTGTTGAGCTTGCCTTACTGACTGGCTAGGTCTGATCTAGGCAAACCAGTATGGCCAACTGACGTTTGCCGCCGCGGCCATCAGTTCGCTGTAGTTGATGCGCCACAACAGTCGTTGAATCTTCTCGTCCATAGAGCGCGACCTACAAATGCAACAGTTGCATTTGCGGACTATGGTGAGACTTATAGCGGCTCCACCCACCTGACGACGACCACTACCACCGCCACTGCCACGATGAGCAACAGCAGTCCACAGATGACGAGGGCAGCGACCAGTAGCGTATCTGGGCAATGAGAGAAACGCTAAATTCTGGGCAACTCCAATGCCGCCAAGTTAGTTGGCAAACTTGAAACAATGCGTTATCTTGGACATTTCTCTGCGAAATAAGTTCTAGATAGGTACACGTACTGTCAGAGCAGAGCTCGCTTTTCCAGCCACACTCCGGGTACGATTTTGGACGCTTGCCACCCCTGCTTTGCCAAAGTTCCCATTCGGGTTTCAACAGGAAAAAGGTCTGAAATATGTTTTCACAAATCTCATTTGCATTGATCCACTCGACGATATTGCTTGCCTGTCCCTCCTCCCTGTTGAGTCGAATTTCAGCAAAGTTCTCTACCGTTCCAGCAGATGTGAATGTTCTGAGGACAAAGATCGGCTTCCTGTTTCCATTGGTGTCCATGATGACTTCGCCTGACTTCCCTGCAATTTGGCAAATTCACTGATTATCTTTCTAAAAAATCAACCTAACATTGGCAAAATATGATACCCTTGAAGCGGATGTTCCGGGTGTTCCGAATGACCGTGGCGCCATCACTGTGGTTTCCACCACTGGTCAAGGTCTTGTTGAGTGCCAGGGCGTACAGGTAGGTGGCGTCATGCATGAAGGGCGAGTGAGTCGAGCCCTGGTGATATACGGGCGTTTATATTGTAGACTGTACTAAATCCTATACATTTCGCATTCCCACTAACATATCGTTCCGACTCGTGCCGAGCTTCGTAGAAGTATGGCCACTCCTGCATTTTCTCAGGAATGCGACGCTTGAACGCGTCCAACTCATCGGCATCCTCGTTGTAGAATTCGATCTGCACGAAGCGTGAAGGCGAACTGTACCATCATTCACAACGGGCTATCATCTGCGATGTATTCGAGCAGACTGCCTCTTCTCCTTAACTACTGTATACAGCTCCTGTGTTTCATCATTGATTTGCAACGATGCCACCATTTGTGTTGTTTAGAATTTGGCAAAACATTGCTCCGAGAGTTACACTGAAATGCCACAGTCACCTACCATGAGAACGTTTTGGAACGCCATTTCAGCATCCAGATCTCTGCCATCTGGAGTTGGACTCTTGTCCTTCCAGATAGTGGTGACTTCGCTTTCGCTGTTCATGTAGTCTGGCATGATGAACACATAGTCTCCACTGGTCATGCCATGGTCGTGTGCGGCGATCATGAAGCGACGGCGGTCAACGTAGCGCTCCAGGCATACCAGAATGACTGAAAAGTTGGGGAGGACAAATGTCAGTTAAACGAAGCTAGTCTGTGGTTCCTGCTGGCTCAGTTGTACAGAAACGACGGGTGGTACTGCGAAGGACCTTTATGACATGCAAAGGATCTTTGCGACGTGCAAAGGCAGACTGTACCTATTTATACAGTGCAATTCATCTTCAGTCCCCCACCCCCCCCCCCCCCCCCTCCCAAATTGTGCAGTGGGCCGCTCACTCCGGCTGCTCTTCTTAGCATCAGTCAGAAAGCCATCTATGCTCTCCTGTGAAGGCGAGACGGCGTTTTCAAGGTCTTGCAACATCAGCTTTCGTCCCTCGCCATGCTCCCTCATGGCCACCTCTAGACCTCTGCTGAGGTAATAACACCTCCGGGAGCTCTGAGAATAATAGTGGAGCATTCAGTGATCGCTACTGGCTAACACACACCAACGGACCTTGTTGTCATTGAAAACGCTGGCGAACTCCACCCAGCCGAAGTACTTCATCGTCTCCAGGACCGAGCGGGCCAGGCTGCAAGTGGCACAGACAAATCCAAAAGCGCGCGGTACAAAACACATGGAGGCCAAAAGTGCACAAACCTGTCTGCCGAGCCTATGGTGCGAGCGACAGTGGGAAACCGCGTTCTGTCGGCTAGTTCTGGAGCAGTGGCACCCCAGCTGACAACGGGAACGTGATAGTACTTCCCACAGATGCCAGCCACCACGGCAGCTGGAAGTCAACATTAGGGTCGCCCGGAATATATTCATGTTGCATGAGTTAGCCCTCACCGATGGAGCAGGGTGGGCCGACGATGACGTTCACCTTGTCTTGGACCATCAGCCTGACTGCGATGCCTGACGCCAGCGACTCTTCACATTCTGGGTGGTACCAGATGATGCTGAAGACGATTTGGGACTACTTAAAAGATTTGAAATCGCCGCAAACCGGTGTTCTCTCTTGTTTCAAACTCAAAGCTGCCGTACTGCTTTGTACCTTTGTGGCAGTAATCGGTTTCGAATTTCGCGTGTACAGTAACTAACAGATTCCCAAATGGACGCTGCAAAACACCTCCATTCCACGTTGGGTAGGAGACCCTCGGCTTTCACTCGATCCAGCGCGATCGTAACCGCAGCCGCGGACGTACTGTAGCCAATCGAAGGTCGCAGAGCGGGGACATTGAACGGCAACATAAGGCCGATTTTAATCTGGATCTTCTCTCCGTTCGATGCCGACAAATAAGAAATTAGCACAAGAATGAGTACACCTTTCGGACGAAACATTTTGAATTTTCGGGGTTGTATGACAAAGGAATAGCAAGTTTTCAGAGCTTGACTGTGATAAGGTCTGTGGAAGCAGCTCTTATCAACGCGATCTGTCGATCAGCTGGAAATGCCAGGTGTTGCGCAAATCGTTGGCAAATCACTTGAAACCTAATTTGTCCTTAATTCCTTGTGCGCAAGAAGCCCTACAATGTTCGCTCGAATAGTAACATTACTTCGCGAATTTTGGACTTGGCTGGCAAGGCAATACAAGGGTCTCTGAAACAATCTACCATAAACCCTGTTTTGCATCTGTTCTTGTCCGCACAGTTGTATTATATTTTGACATACTGCTGGTATGTGCATGTCCCTGCATAGCGCGGTTGGCCGTTTACAACTGGAACCTGTAACTCGTTTAATTTGTCAGTACGATACTACCGCGCTATTTGCTCCCATATGGAAATGAGACCTTTGCCTAGTGCCGACCAATTCTTCATGCAGATGCGATGTTTCGGTCACGCGTTACGTGACAATGGCAGCCAAGGTACACAATATATGAAGCGTCTGACGTCAAGACAAGAAATGTTACCCAAGAAATGAAATGTCTGACGTCAAACCGAGAATTTGTACCCAAGATTTCTCGCGCGTGCCCCACTCGATTTGGAAGCTGATCTGTTTCAATGGAAGCTTCTTGAGGGATGGTAGGCGAGGCGGGGGGGACCTCTTTTCATGCAGTGAGACAGTAGGCGCTGGTTGCCTCTGTGGCGTCAACAAGTGTGACTATCCGAAATTCTGATAGCCAACATCGGAGAATACAGAGGGAAAAGCCAGATGGTCCAATCACGACAGCTCGAAAAGTTGAACAGCAATTATTACAGCAGGATCGACACACAACGAACGACACGCTGCCACCAGCTCATGACAAACAAGATACGAAAGATAGCGTCACGCAGCATTTGGGTGGACGTACAGTTACCAAGATCTACGCGATGAAGCTGACCGAAATACTGTAGAAGCGGCACGGCGCATCGTGAATTGGTCAATTGAAAACGCCACAGAATTCACATCAAACTGCAAACAGTCCTAAATTCAAACCTTAGATAATGTCAATTGGTACGGTACTCCTCTGACGCGTCTATTCCACGCCCAGAGGGTCCGGCGGGTCGCCAGTGGAGGCCTTCTGATACTTCGGCGGTGATTGGTCCATCGCTGAATCGGACGCTGATTGGACGACGCCACTGCTCTTGGCCAACAACCAATGGCTGCTGACGACGCCCTTTCCCTGGAGATTACAGTAGGGGTCAATTTCAAATGTAATTAGCACCATAAATGGACTGCATTCGGAGTATTTGACGCAAATGTATCTGTGTCCGCCCTCACTTTTAGCACGACCTCTCCCCTCGGTTCGGTGATGTACTCCGGGTAGTGTTTCTTCAGCAGCAGGTAAGTCGACTCGGTAATGTGAACGTGGCCGGCTAGAATCGGTTAATAAAGGACTGCAAAAGCAATAAGAGGACAATTGTCATCCTCTAACGTTTGCTCTGCGACTCCATGCGCGAGGCGACGTTGACGCTGTCTCCGAAGAGGCAGTAGCGAGGCATGGCTCGCCCCACCACACCAGCTACGCAACTGCCTGGAATTCGAATTGATTATGAACGAATGAATAAAATTTGTCCCGCCAGCAGAGTCGATACAAAGCACTTTGTTTTGATGACTTCCTAGTGGTTGTGACCATGGAAAGAAGCTTGTGCATAGCACGCACAACGAGCGAGCGAGCCCTGCGAGCACATAGTAAGCCTACAGTTCCTACTGAAACACAGTTGTCACCGGTGTGAATGCCGACGCGCAGTTGGACGCGCTCGCTGGGCAAGTGGGCCACGCGGAACTGGCCTATGGCCCGTTGGAAACCCAAAGCCAACTCGCCAACCTGAATTGGAAAATTTAAACTTCGCGCAAGATTTTCCTGCTTCTTGCGTGCATTTCTACTACCTCTTTGACGTGAGCGTGACCGTTTCTGTGTGGCAGGCCCGACACCACCAAGTAGCCATCTCCAATGGTCTCCACCTAAAAGCTCTAACAATTGCTCCTGGTCGAATTCAAGTTTGTATCTTGGCACTTGCAAAACGACTTAACCTTGTAGACATCGTGGACCTCGATCAGCCCATCGAACAGGGAGTAGAGGTCGTTCAGCAGCGTCACGACCTGAGGACAAAGTTAACCCTTTGCAGCAAAATTTCTTACAGTTCTAATCCGCCCAACCTGCATGGGCGTGCTGCGACTGGCCAGCACTGTGAAACCAACCACATCCGAGAACAGGATGGAGACACTCTGGAAGGTCTCCGGCTCCACTGGTATTCCAGCCTTCAGCTTGTCAGCCACTGCTCTGGAAATGTTTGAAATTTCTGCAAAATTTGCTAAATGTGGCTTCTTGATACATAAAATAGCGCTAGGTACATTGAATACCAAAAGTTGTCCCATACTGTAAATCATCACCTGGGCAGAAGGCGGTACAGTAGCAGATCTGCTCGGCTCTGCTCCCCTCTCAGTTCGGCTGTTCGTTCGGCGACTTGCATCTCCAGGTTCTGGGCGTGTTTCTCCATCATGGACAGAACGTGATCCATCAAGTTGCCGCTCCTGTGGGTGTAGATTGTACAACGATATCATAACTGTAGATTGCAGAACATGCTTGTGTTGTCTCGCATCGCAACTGTCTTGTGCTCACTTCATGCTCCCCATTGACTTGAGCTGCTGTCGAATGGTGCGAATGTCGGGTCGCAGGTCGGGCTGCTCCTCCCAGCAGTCTCGCATGATGCGCACCTTTCGATGCGCTCGAATTCCATTCGACTGACATTTGTCCTCTCTAAGCTAACAGCCAGCTTACCAGAGTTTGACTGATCTGTCGATTGGACTGGTCCTCAAAGACGACGTCTCCCATCAGGGGGCGGAATGGAGGCTTCTCTCCCTTGCGTACCCGATAAATGATCTCTTAAATGTAACATCCCATCAGGAATAACGGCACTAATTAGTGCGTCTGCAGTACTTGTAGTACTGTCCTCCTCACCCTCCGGCGACAATAGCACTCCCTCGTGTTCCTCTTGCGTCCAGGCGGCCTGTCGTGTCAGGACCTCCGATATAACAATGGCCACGCTGTAGACATCCGAGGGCTGTTGTCCTGCACTGGCTCGCTTGCTGAAGCCCTGGCCCTCTCTCAGAACCTCGGGGGCAGCCCAGAGCTGGTCTGGAAAGGGTTAGATGGTGCTAGTTGATCCTAACCCTGTCCTACTTGCTGTCCAAACTACAGTAGGTACCTTTGGGTTCGGGCTGCTCTCCAGAGCGCATTGCCCGCAGTCCATAGTCCGAGATCTGCAATCGCCATCGGTCGTCGATCAGACAGTTGTGCGAGCTCAGCCGTCCGTGGCAGATCAGCGCAGAGCGAAACACGTAGTCCAGGCCCTGTGGCAGGTGTGGCGTGCCAATGTCGTGGCACATCAAAGACAATTTCAATGCACCACTACCTCAATGAGATCTCGAATCAGCGAGTACTTGAAGAACCAGTCGAGCTTCAGGTTCTTCTTCTTGACCACATCGGCCAGACTGCCCCGGGTGCAGTAGGCCCAAACGGAGATGAGCTGAGGCCCGTCGATGCACAGCCCAACAAATGGGTTCAGGTTCTCGTGGGCCAGAGTGCGCATCTATGAGACAAAGACCCGTGTATGCTGAAGTGTGCTTCACGCAATTATGTAACCTACCTATTTTAAATTCGCGCCAAAAACAGAGTCCCACAACGATCCACTGGAACTTCAAGTGCCCAAATGACGATAGCATCGAATCTACACAATATAGCGGAAATCACTTGCTCAGTGACAAACCATTCGCAGCTCAGCGTAGTCCGACTGTTGCCGAAGATAGACTTCTCCAGGGTGTCGTCTGCCGACCGCGGCCGTTCCTGGTGTCAAAGCAACTTTGTCGCTCATATTCTATCAGATTTTTTCCACCATTTCAGTTTTTACGTACCCTTATAGTAGTAGAGTTCGAAAGTGCGCGACTTTTTCAGCGCCTCCCTCAGATCGGTGCCGCTGCGCACTGAACCGTGCGACACACTGCCATCGGCCGACGTGCCCACTCTTTCCTAAATTTGTTTGCGGTACGCCTACTACAGTAGGTAGTGTTGTATTGATGATAATGTATTCTTCGTTTTCGGCAGTTAAATTTGCATTTGCGGCCATCAGCTCGTTGTAGTTGATGCGCCACAGTAGTCGCTGGATCTTCTCGTCCATGGAGCGAGATCTGAATGTTTGTCGCATTCTTGGACTGCGTCGTGACGCGCAGCGGCTGGGCGCTCTTTCGTGATGGCCGCGCTTTCCAAAGTGCATAACTACATATGTGGTAGTTCAGCGTACTGCAACTGCTAGCTCTGTGTGTCATTTAGTAAAAGACCACCTGACGACGACGACGACAACCACAACAGCCACGATCAGCAGCAGGAGTCCGCAGATGACGAAGACGACGATCAAGAGCGTGTCTCAAATTCAAAATTCAAATTGAAATTAGGCGCCAAATTTGAAAATCCGTATTTCGCATACTATCGGTGCAGAGCTCGTTGTTCCAGCCGCACTCGGGATGGGACTGGGGTCGTTTTCCTCCCCGGGTTTGCCACAGCTCCCACTCGGGTTTCAACAAGTAGAAAGTCTGGAATTCCATGCCAGCATAGTTCGCGAGTTCGTGCGTTCGTCGCTTTGTTCGTCCACCTGTCCATCGTCTCTGTGCAGTCGAATTTCCGCGAAATTCTCCGCGCTGCCTCGCGACGTGAAAGCCTTCAGAACGAAAATGGGCCTTCGGTTCCCCACGTTGTCCATTATGACGTCGCCGGATTTGCCTGGAATTATTGCAGGGTGTGACTGAAAAGCCGAAAAGTCCTAGCTTCTGAACACACATGAATTAGTCGTACCGTAACTATGCCAATAGGCCCCCATCCCCCCCCCCCTCCGCCTTCCCTAGCTTCAGCGCCATGCTTTCGAAGGTCGACGTGGGCAGGAGGGCTTATTGGAGCATTTACGGCTAGATTTAGCTTCCAAGCAACAGTTATTAGCCAATAAGCACCCCTCCCTTTCACTGTTTTGACTTCGTGCACTCGAATGTCGAAGCGGAGGAGGAGGAGGGCCTATTTGAGCATTTGCTGCTACATAGTTTGTGATTCCGCGATCCAACTTTGCATTCTCGCGCACCTTTGAAGCGGACGTTTCTCGTGTTGGCGATAATCCTGACGCCTTCGCTTTGGTTTCCGCCACTGACCAAGGTCTTGTTCAGGGCCAGCGCGTACAAGTAGGTGGCGTCGTGCATGAACGGCGAGAAAGTCGAGCCCTGAAATCGTGACAATGTGCTGTAACTTCCCACGCACAAACTTTCCCACTTGTGAACTGACATAGCGCTCTGACGCTTGTGTAGCTTCGTAGAAGTAGGGCCAATCCTTCATCTTCTCAGGAATGTACTGCTTGAACTTGTCGAGCTCGTCGGCGTCCTCGATGAAGAACTCGATCTGCAAGGTCAGAACACACACCATCCAATTGCACAATAAGTCTCTTTTAAAAAGCGGAGTGGTTTTGAGCTTTGAGTTTTTACTGAGATTGTAGCAAGGCCCTTTCCGGTTTCGTGCAGCGTCTTTGACTCTCGTCGCGACTACACTTTTTGGAGTGGTCTTGCTACGCAACATTGGTATCGCTCGGGTTAAATTCTTTACACCAAGAAAATCATCTTTTCAGACTAAATTTAAAAAAGATACTGGAATCTAACGCAAAACTACAGGTTAATTGCGAGCATGATTTGATGTTGGCTTGCAGTGTCAAGACCGCCGCTCTGCAACGCACAGGTGCCAAGATATAACAAACCAAAATCTGCAGTTTTCATCGCGTTTTGGTTACTGTATGTAGCCCTCTCATTGACCTTTTGAAACTTTTTGTTGTCGAATTCTTGCTCAGGAGGTCGAGCGCTTCATTTTGATATGCGATTCGACTAGGTTCGATGGGAGCCATGGGTGCGGCACCCGACGGAACCCAGCTGGGCACGGACTCCAGCGACAGGGATCCCGTCAGGCGGCTCCTGGCATCCGCCTAGTCAGCGGCGCCAACTGCACCTACCACTTCGAGAGCAGCCCCTACCAACAAGGGCCCTGGAAAGCAGCTGGGAGAAAGGGCGGTCAGAGAGCAAGGGACAGCGCCCACGGCAACAACATCAGCGCGTGGCCGCATAGACAGTCGGTGGGGGAGGAGGAGGGCATTGGGACAGAGGCCGGCTTCGTGCTGGCCAGCCACAGGACTGGGCCCAGGGATCGCCTACATCCCCGCCTGCCACCCCAGAAGCCAGTCCCCCGTCGTGTGGTCCTTCTGGGCCCCTTTGGATGTGGACTGGTGGGGACCATTGGGCGAGCGGTCGTCCGCCACAGGGCCCCCTCCCGTCTCCCTCAAAAGCCGAAGCAGCCTGCCGACCGAGGGCCACGGGCCTGCCCTTCAGACGGAGACGCCACGTCCCCTCCCTGCTACCCTTCGAGCCTTGGCGCATGGGACTGTTGGCCCCCTAAAAAGGGCCGCCGGATCCTAGAACGGCCTCGACAACAACAACAACAACAACTAGGTTCGATGAAGTTTTGACTTTTCGCGGACATTACTTCGGGATACTGTAGCGCGCAATTTTTAAAACTTGTTATTATTTCGACATCGCAGTTCGCGAGAGTAGTCCGAGGGCCACCCGTCGATGTGTCAAACTCAACCCAGCGACGTCAGACAAGCGAGTTATTAAGCCCGAAGCAAGCGTGTCATTTCCAGTTTTCGACGCGTTTTGGTTACTGTAGCTCTCTGTTTAAACTTTTGAAACTTTTTGTTGTCGGATTCGTGCTCAGGAGCTCGAGCGCTTCACTTTGATATGCGATTTGGCTAGCTTCGGTCAACTTTTATCTATAAATGGACCCCACTTTGGGATACTGTAGCGCGCGAGTTTGAAAACTTATTTCAGTTTTGAACACTCAGATGACGAGAGTAGTCCGAGGGCTACCCGTCAATGTGTCGAACTCAACATAGCGACGTCAGACAAGCGAGTTATTAAGCCCGAAGCAGGCGTGTCGTTTCCAGTTTTCGACGCGTTTTGGTTACTGTAGCTCTCAGTTTAAACTTTTGAAACTTTTTGTTGCGGATTCGTGCTCAGGAGCTCAAGCGCTTCACTTTGATATGCGGTTTGACTAGCTTCAGTCAACTTTTGTTTTAAAATGGACCCAAACTTTGGGATACTGTAGCGCGCGAGTTTGAAAACTAATTTTCGTTTTGAACACTCAGATAGCGAGAGGAGTCCGCAGGCTACCCGACGATGTCTCAAACTCCATCCTACGACGTCGGACGAGCGAGTTATTAAGCCCGAAGCGAGCGTGACGTACGTACGCACGTACGCACGTACGCACGCACGCCGAGCTCTTGATATGGTTCGCTCAGCTGAGGCCGAGCGAACAAGTCTCTTTTAAAAAGCGGAGTGGTTTTGAGCTTTGAATTTTTACTGAGATTGTAGCAAGGCCCTTTCCGGTTTCGTGCAGCGTCTTTGACTCTCCTCGCGACTACACTTTTTGGAGTGGTCTTGCTACGCAACATTGGTATCGCTCGGGTTTAATTCTTTACACCGAGAAAATCATCTTTTCAGACTAAATTTTAAAAAAGACACTGGAATCTAACGCAAAACTACAGGTTAATTGTGAGCATGATTTGATGTTGGCTTGCAGTGAGCTCTTCAGCGATGTCAAGACCGCCGCTTTTCAACGCACGAGTGCCAAGATATAACAAACCAAAATCAGCAGTTTTCATCGCGTTTTGGTTACTGTAGCCCTCTCACTGACCTTTTGAAACTTTTTGTTGTCGGATTGTTGCTCAGGAGGTCGAGCGCTTTATTTTGATATGCGATTCGACTAGGTTCGATGAAGTTTTGTCTTTTCGCGGACATTACTTCGGGATGCTGTAGCGCGCAATTTTTAAAACTTGTTATTATTTCGACGTCACAGTTCGCGAGAGTAGTCCGACGGCTACCCGTCGATGTGTCGAACTCAACCCAGCGACGCCAGACAAGCGAGTTATTAAGCCCGAAGCAAGCGTGACGTTTCCAGTTTTCGACGCGTTTTAGTTACTGTAGCTCTCTGTTTAAAGTTTTGAAAATTTTTGTTGTCGGATTCGTGCTCAGGAGCTCGAGCGCTTCACTTTGATATGCGATTTGACTAGCTTCGGTCAACTTTCGTCTCAAAATGGACCCCACTTTGGGATACTGAAGCGCGCGAGTTTGAAAACTTATTTCAGTTTTGAGCACTCAGATGGCGAGAGTAGTCCGAGGGCTACCCGTCGATGTGTCGAACTCAACCCAGCGACGTCAGACAAGCGAGTTATTAAGCCCGAAGCAAGCGTGTCGTTTCCAGTTTTCGACGCGTTTTGGTTACTGTAGCTCTCTGTTTAAACTTTTGAAACTTTTTGTTGTCGGATTCGTGCTCAGGAGCTCGAGCGCTTCACTTTGATATGCGATTTGACTAGGTTCGGACAACTTTTGTTTGAAAATGGACCCCACTTTGGGATACTGTAGCGCGCGAGTTTGAAAACTTATTTCAGTTTTGAACACTCAGATGGCGAGACGAGTCCGCAGGCTACCCGGCGGTGTCTCAAACTCCATCCTACGACGTCGGACGAGCGAGTTATTAAGCCCGAAGCGAGCGTGACGTACGCACGCACGTACGCACGTACGCACGTACGCACGCACGCACGCCGAGCTCTTGATAGGGTTCGCTCGGCTGAGGCCGAGCGAAAAAAGTGCCTAAGTGGCCGCTGGAACTGGTTGTAGACCATGACATGACGTGGCACGTGACAAAACACCTCTAACTACAACTGGAGCAGGCTGAAAGTCTGTGACATGACTAACCACGTGACAACACATGACTAACCACGTGACAACACACAGCACAGCCACATTACATCCACATACCACCTCCAACCATTAGCACGGACTGAAAGGCCACTTCGGCATCCAGGTCTCTTCCGTCCGGCGGCTGATTCTTGTCCTGCCAGATGGTGGCGATCTCGCTCTCTGTGTTCACGTAGTCAGGCATGATGAACACGTAGTCCCCCTTGGTCATGCCCCTGTCGTGGGCGGCCAACATGAAGCGCCGACGGTCCTCGTAGCGGTCCAGACACAGCACGATGACTGAAGGAGGCTTGGAAATGAGAGGGAAGTTGGAGGACAAATGTCAGTCGAATGAACGACATGGAACGGGGATCCATGAGCTGTCACGGCACATTAGTTGCAGCTCCAAAGGATATTCGCACTTCACAGAGCCGTGGGCGGGCCCCAGTTATGGCTGCGTAATGACCCTCTGTCGAAAATATTCATTTCACACTCACTGCGACTCCTCTCCTTCACATCGTCCAGAAACTCTTCTATGCTCTCCTGTGCAGGGGAGTTGCCGTCTTCAATGTCTCTCACCACTTGGGTGATGTCACGCGCCGCACCCTCTCTCAGCTCCTCTTCCAGGCCCTGACTCAAGTAGTAGCATCTGCGGGACACCTGAAGGTCGCATAGACCATGCTACGGCTCTGTGATACTGACGTCTCACCTACAGATGACTCACTCACCTTGTTGTCGTTGAAGAAACTGGCGTACTCCGCCCATCCGAAGTAGGTCATCGTCTCGAACACTGCGCGTCCCAGACTGGCGAGAAAGCACAATGAATCCAGCCATGCTCACGCTGGACAGCACACCTAATCCAAGAGCGCGCATACCTTGTGGCAGAGCCAATGGTGCGAGCCACGGTGGGAAAACGCATCTGATCGCTCAGCTCCGGAGCGGTGGCTGCCCAGCTGACCACCGGGATGTGGTAGAACTTGCCGAGAATTCCGGCCACCACGGCGGCTGAAGGTTTCTGCTTAGAGCAACATTGAAATCGCCCGGGATCTAATTTATTGTGCCATTACCAATGGAGCAGGGCGGGCCAACGATAACGTCCACTTCGTCTTGTACCATGAGCCGCACGGCAATGCCAGACGCCAGGGATTCTTCACACTCGGGGTGGTACCATTGGATGCTAAAGCAGTGCGGAATGAGTACTGTAACGGCGCCGATTTAAAGCAAATCAATACAGCATCGCTGCAATTCTGAACTCTCATGGGTGCACTGTCAACAGGTCATGCAATAATGGACGGCCTTGCAGTCGCGCCAACTTTACGATTGCTTGCATACGGTAGGTAGGTACATTATAGTCGCAGCTTGCCGTTTATCAGCCAAATTTTTCATTCGAAATCCACTGCTACCGTGGCATCAGCGCTACAAATCACCTCCATTCCACGTTAGGCAACAATCGCTCCGCCTTGATTCTATCCAACGCTATAGTGACCGCCGCTGCTGAGGTACTGTAGCCAATGGAAGGTCGTAGCGCCGGCACGTTGAACGGGAGCATGAGTCCGATTTTGATCTGGATTTTCTCGCTGTTATCGGCAGGTAGAGACGACAGAAAGTGGAGTAAAAGCCAGACGACAGACGTCGAGCGGGCCATACTTCCGGTTCCGGAGTTCGCACTGAA
>JASAMZ010011904.1:0-11295 GCA_030248115.1 Linhomoeus sp. GSCO2_2
CACGATAAGCTCTCGTAGGGGTTCGCCCGGCTGAGGCCGGGCGAAAAAAGTGTTAGAAATGGCCGCGAGTTGAGAGAAAATGGTGGCGTGGTCTTAATGTAAAGGCAAATTGCCCAATTTGTTGTTTGTGACATGTTTTGAGTTTTATCTTTTGGTATTTTGGTCATTTTGGCGCAAATTTGAATATCGGATTTATTTTAGACGGCAAGGAGCTGGACGCCTACTCGGCCGTCAACGACGAGGCCTGGATCAAGGGAGACTTCATCTCGGTCGGTTGCTATCTAGGAATTGTAATTTTTTAAACGCAAGTGGTTTTGAAAATTTTGTGAGAAACGCACTGTGAGTAGGGAATGTTTCGACTTCAACAAACCGTGGGAAGGAATTTTTTTAGTGTTTTTTCGCCCGGCCTCAGTCGGGCGAACCCCTACGAGAGCTCAACGTGCGTGCGTGCGTCCGTCCGTCCGTTACGCTCTCAGATCTCGCCGTTGGTAAGTCGTAGGAAGGAGATCTTGGGCTTTATGGATAGGTCTCGACTCACTGAGAATTGCGCTAAGAGGTTTCGAAATTCAAAAGTTTGAATTACGCGCGCTACAGTAACCCGAAGGTTCAAACTGAAAACGGCTCTAACTCGCTCGTCTTACGTCGTAGAGCGGCGCGCGATAGGTCAACTAAAAGGTCTCGACGAGCTCTTTCGTTTGGCATTAAAACTTTTGTTAATTACGCAAAGACGCAACACGAAAAGCGACATTCTCGCGTTTTTAACGCAGAAATCGCTCTAACTCGCTCAGCGTGCGTCGTACGGAGACGATCTTGGGTTGGTTGGATAGCTCTCGACTCACTGATCATTTGTTCTTCTATTGGTCGAAACTCAAAAGTTTGAATTTCGGGAGCTACAGTAACCCAAAGGTTTAAAACGCAAACTTAGCTAACTCGCTCGTCTTCCGTCATAGAGAGACGATCTTGAGTTCGTTGAATAGGTTTCGGCACACTGATAATTCCGTTAAGAGAAGTCGAAATTCAAAAGTTTGAACTGCGCGCGCTACAGTAACCCAAAGGTCCAAAACGCAAAACGGCTCTAACACGCTCGAATTACGTCGTAGAGCGGCGCGCGATAGGTCAACTAAAAGGTCTCGACGTGCTCTTTTACTTGGCGTAAAAATTTTGTTAATTACGCAAACACGCACCACGAAAAGCGACATTCTCGCGTTCTTAGCATAGAAATCGCTCTAACTCGCTCAGCATGCGTCGTAGAGAGACGATCTTGAGTTGCTGGATAGCTCTTGACTCACTGATCATTTGTTTTTCGATTGGTCGAAACTTAAAAGTTTGAATATCGCGAGCTACAGTAGCCCAAAGGTTCAAACAGCAAATGGGCCCTAACTCGCTCGTCTTACGTTGTAGAGCGGCATTCGTTCGACCGTTTAAAAGCTTACGTTGAGGCAGTTGTTGAACGGCCATTCCTAAAGAAATACTTTTGTTTTTTTAAACCGTTGTCTTACGAACAACTTTGTCTGCAAAAATAATTAATCCCGGGCGATCCCAATGTTGCCTTGCAACAACCGCTCAGAAATGCGTGTGTCTTGCTCAAAAAAATAATCCCGGGCGATCCCAATGTTGCCTTGCAACAACCGCTCAGAAATTCGTGTCTTGCTCAAAAAATTAATCCCGGGCGATCCCAATGTTGCCCTGCAAGAACCTCTCAGAAAGGAGCGTGTCAGAGGTAGCGCATGAATAGTGGACTCCGGGCGGGCGCGCGTCATATCGGAAAGGCTTCGAAATACTTCACAAAAGTATCCACTCTTTTACTCTTCCACTTTAAAACACTCACAAACCACTCTGTATTAATAAAACAACTCAACTTTTTTAAAACAGCTTGTTCAGAACAACCCGTGATCATCGAGGTTTTGCAATGTTCGTAAACCCCTTTGTAATTGTGGAATTATTGAAATTTTTGACGAAATGCCCTGCAATTCTGGAATTTGTAATATTTTCCAAAAAGAACCCTGCATGCGTTTGAAGTTTTTCCGCAAAACAACTTGTTCTGCGAAAAAGAAGTTTTCAATTTTTCCTCAAAAAACACCCTGTATTATTGTGATTTTACAGGTGGTGCAAAAGCGCGGCGCGGAGATCATAAAGGCGCGCAAGCTGAGCAGCGCCATGTCCGCCGCCAAGGCCTCCTGCGACCACATTCGCGACTGGCACTTCGGCACCAAGCCCGTGAGAAATTTGAATTTTTGAATTTGGCGCCATACCGTAATTAGAGTGATTTTTGCGCCCGGCCGATATGGTACTCGATTCCGGGGTTTTTGGGGTGGGGATCTCGAATTCGGGGTTGGTTTTGCGTTTGGAACCTTGTAGAACGTAATTTTGACCTTTTTGGAGCGTTTTGCGCAAATATAAGTGCACTTTCTATTTTCAGGGCGAGTTCGTGTCGATGGCGGTGGCCAGCGACGGCTCGTATGGCATCCAAGAGGGTGGGGGAATATGTCGATTTTTGTGAATTTTTGAATTTGAAATATTGTGATATTTTGAAAGATTTACATTTTGCAGGGATCGTCTACTCCTTCCCTGTGACCGTGGAGAACGGCGACTGGAAGATCGTGCAGGTTCGTGAAATTATTTTAATTGTGCGAAAATTCGCATTTTTTTAAAATAAATCTTGATTGCAGGGTCTGTCCATTGACGAGTTCGCGCGCGGCAAGATGGACGTCACCTTGAAGGTGTTTATTGCACTGAGAATTGTGAAAATTTCCAAAATCTAAAATTTTTCATATTGCCAGGAACTGCAAGAGGAGCGCGACGGCGCCCTGGAGGCCTGCGGCTGACTATCTTCCTCCCCCCACGACGACGCGAGAGGGAAACTGTAGAAGCGCCGATTTGAAATTCGAAATTTTCGTCGTAGCCCACCCTAGGAGTTTTTGAGTTCTTTTGTCGTGAGTGCGGGTTCTTCCTTCGCATGATACCCCCTTCTTGCTCTCTAGCCCATTTGCCTCCCCTCAGAAAAACGAAAATTTGTCGCTCTCTAGGCGTTTTTTGTTGTTTTTCGCGTTTTAGCGCGATTCTAGTTGCCCCGTACCACCCTATAGTTCCGTAGTCACGAGTCGGTCCGTTCGCTCACGAGTAGGAGTCGTTGTGTTCGTTCCCAGTGTGTTTTGTTTTTGTGTGCTTTGTGGTGACAGTTGTCGATTTAGACGCACAGACCGGTTGTTGTCCTAGGTAGGAAGGAGAAACGAGTAGAATTTCGGAAGAGAAAAAGTGCGGTGGACAGGGTTTTGCGCAAATTTCAGAGCACAATTTTTCCCGGCCGACCAAATTGGGGATACAGTATACTCCGCAGTATTTTGTTCGGTCCCTTGATGTCATACAGTAAGAGTGCCTAACAATAATAAAGCGAGCGAAATTGTGAGCAAGACGTGTCGAAAAAATCAATCACAAAAGCGCGAAAATAGGGAAACAAACCGGCAGGAAAGGACAAGCGAATAGACACCCCACAAAAAGCGAAATCGCAAGACGCAAAAGGCTTTGGCATAAATAAGGGCGAAACAACGGTCAAAACTGAATCGAAAAAACACCAGATTTTCGGTCACACATTTCGGAATCCCAACTCGAACGCGAAACGTTACAGTATCCAGACCGAATAAAAGAGCTGCATAGAATACGCCCGATGTAGCAGTAGCGACGGCCAGTATTGTTTTGGAGCGATACTAAATAACAAAAGAAAAAATATACCGCGCTCACAGTATTATTGCACAAAACGAGAAACCAAGTAGCGTTTCCTAAGTAGTTCTGTGCACAACACGGCAATTTTTCGCTCGGAAGAATTTGACAACCGCGGACATGAGCGAAATCGCGCGGAAAAACTCCGACAATTTTCAACAGTCGATATTCGCGCGCAAAAATCGTTCCCAAATTTCCACTCAAACTGCCTCAATCCACCTTTTTCACCCTCCACAGTTGCTCTACAGTACCCTCGGAGCACTTTCTAAGGCCCAAATCCCTATCCCCAATCAATGCCAGGCACAATGCCCCGTTGACACCCTGTATTTTGCCCGTTTGCCCGGCTTCCAGGACCCATTTCTGAGCCATATTCCCCTCTTGGCATTTTGCCAATTCCAAAGAGGGTAAGCCCTCGGTCTCAGAGGTTACTACTGTAAGACAGAGCAGAGAGTAGGTCTGCAGCAGCTGGTGGTAGTCCTATAATGTGAGAAGAACAGTTTTACATCCCGGGCGAATCCAATGTTGAGAGTTGAGACTGGGAGGATGTAAGCGATTGCTGGAGGATGTAAGGCATTTAGCATGAAATAATTATATAACCAATGCCAAATTGTCAAGTTGTTTACCGTGAATCCTCCAATAAGACCCCCCCCCCCCTCTCGAATAAGCACCCCTCCTAGACGCACGTCGAAAAAAGATGCACCCAGGGCGCTTATTAGACGATTCACGGTATGTTACTGCGTGAATTCAAAACGCAACGATTTCACGTTATTTCCACCCCAAAAATTCAAATTTACAGTGCCTATATCATACCTTGGAGTACAGCCACTCCTGATTGCCCCCATAGGCGTGACACTGATACACAGACGGAATGCCCCCAGGCTGGTTCTTGCCCAGACTATCCAGACAGACCCACTCTTGCTTGCGGCCTAAAATTTGAAATAATCACAGAATTTACACACTGAAGCTGTCAATAATGGTCGCTTCTTGCACAAAATTGATAAATACGATCGATAGAATCGAAACAACCACAACGAACACCATGCTACAGGGTGTGTCCTAATTTCACGAAAGTAACACAAACAAAAATACGTTAGACACGTACCGAAATGAATACACGAGCAGAAGCTGCGTCATATAATCGCTAGCGTAAAACAGCGCTAGTGAGAGTCATAGTCACACTCCTATACAGCAAACCAGCAAAATTGACAACCCATTACACACAAAAACAAATTACAGCAGTACAACACACACGCACACGCACACACCTGAGGTTTCAATTGAGATCTCTAACAAGTCCCCTTCCGGCCTAGGCCCACTGGCGCCGCCGCCCGGAACGCTAACAAAAATATTACAGTGCAATTTTGTACAGAATACTTCAATAAATGTACATTTTACCAAAATAATCTCTCACCCCAATTCCGGGTAGACGTTCTGGAGGTACCAACTAAACGGCTTGCATTTGAGCCGCTCACGCAATTTCAGGCGCTCGGAAATGCTAAAATTCATGTTAACAAAATTCCCAAAATACCACAATTCAAAAATTCTACGACTTACTCTCCAAAGGGGGCGTATCTAGCGGAAGGCACTCTTTCAAAGTAATACTTTTTGTATTCGTCCAGCCAGACTTCGGCCGCCCGGCGGGTATTTCTGAAATGGAAATTAAGCAGTAGTGCACAAAATTATACAAGTGACACAATTTCTAAAAGGTACGAGAAGCAAGAAGCTTCACAAACACACGCCGGAGGGTAGGGGTTAGCAGGCCCCTTATGCCTGAGTAACCCCTTCCCCCCTAACTACCACCCCCCCCCCCCTGTAACCCAACTACATTGGCGTCTTTTAGCACACTTTGTTAGTAAAGTTCGACTTTCTGTTGTTCGTTTGGCACATTTGACCTTCCCTGTAACGCTGGGGGGGGGGGGTGGTGAGAGGGGATACCCCCCCCCCCCCACCACCACAACCCACGTACGTTCACTAAAGTCACACACACGCGCACAATATGCAGGGATACCTCTGAAAGACGACGCCGCTACCCCCTGGGAACGTGTAGGGGTGCTGTTTCCTGAACACGTGACCCACCCTGGAGCAGGGCACGATCTCCAGACTGCCCCCGCACTGCCAGACGCGAAAGGACAACTCTGGAAAGGGGTCCCTAACCTGCGAAAGATATGAGAGGGTGGAATGAGTTGCAAAGTGAAGCAGGGAGGGAGGGGGGGGAGGTAGGTAGGGAGGGACTGGGAGGGGGGGGGGGAGAAAGGGAGGGTGACAAGGCAGGAAGGGGGAGGGGGAGGGGAGGGAAGGAGGGAGAGGGGGACGGAGGAGGGGGGGGAGGGGGAGGGAGGGAGAGAGACGCGAAATGCCGACAAATCGAGAACGCCAAACCAACCCAAATTCTCCCCTCCCCAGACGCTCATTTCCATGTCGTATTTGCCCAGAGTGTCGAACCACCCCTTGTCAATGACGAACAAGCCGCCCGCTATTGTGGGACTTCTAAAATTGGGAAATTTTCATTTTTTAAACACAGATCTACACAAATTTCATACCTAATAGGCATGGTGACGTCCCCATGGCGCCTATCTTTGGCGGCCGAAGTTAGAAATTCCCATTTGAACACCAAATTCCAGTCGAAACCTGCAAAGAGGATTACTGTAGCATACTGTAAGAAAAATACGGCTTTCGACTACTGTGAGCAGAGATCACTGTACCTCATTGTAGGCAGCGAGCTTACTGCAGATTACCGTAAACAAGAGATTACTGTAGATTACTGCAAGAAAGAGATTACTGCGAGCAATGAGATTACTACAGTAGACTACTGTAAGAAAAAAGATTACTGTAGACTACTGTAAGAGATTACTGTAGACTACTGTAAGAGATTACTGTGGACTACTGTAAGAGATTACTGCATATTATGTACTGCCCACTTCAAAAATTTCTGAAGCCGCACCAAAAAAACTGCCACGAAACGTTGCGTCTTTTGCCATACAATCTATTTTAGCGTCAATTCTAGACAAAATTCCCAAACAATAATGAACTCACCCCCTCTCAAATCGGCACTCGCCGACACATAATTGAATTGGTCCATATTGATCACGTCGATGATTGGCGCTACCACAGCTTTGGGATCCTAAAAGTACATATTTTATCCCAAAGTTGTACATTTTTCTATCAATTTTGAAAGTTATTTATAAAAAAACACACCTCCTTAACCCTTTTCAACAAGGGCTCAAGCCAAAATACATTACATTCGCAATGACTGTCCAAAAACGTCAAAACGGGAGCTTTTGACATGTCAGCGCCCTTGACTCGAGATCTTATGAGGCCTGAATGGATAATAGAAGTACAGATTTTACAAAAAAAAACTCCACAAAACCTGCAAATTAGGACAGACAAAAATTTACCTTCGCGTTTCTCGTTGCGCACCACCACGACTTTCTCTATCGCGGCCAAATCGGCGCCGGTGGAAGCTGAAATTCCACAAAAAACAAAATTCAAACAAAACAAATTTCGCACAAAAACTGCAGCAAAGCAAAAATTACAATACGTATTCAGACGGTCCGTCAGTCAACAAAGGACAACTCCGTTTTGATTAAACAGCAATGCCGTGCAGGAGCCCCTGCAGAAATTGCAACCACCGTAGCTCATATACTGTAGCAACTTCCTCAAAATAGCGCTGCTCCTCTGAATTAAAAACAAAAAAAGAAGCGCAGGAGCCCCTGCAAAACGCAATCTACCATATCTAATTCATACTAAAATGTGTCCTCCTCAAATTGCGTTGCTCTTCCGATTTTAACACAAAATTGCCGTGCGGGAGTCCCTGCACAAAATGCAATCTACCGTAACCCTTATCGCAAATTTTTCTTCTCAAGTTTCTCTGTTCCTCCGATCTTATCGACAAAAACAGCATCGTGCAGGAGCCCCTGCATAACGTGCACCCACCCTCGTCGCTGTAGTCGTCGACCAGAATAATCTCTTCGATCAGTTGTTCCGGAGACCGTTTCAAGGCACTGATAACAGTTCGCAAGAGTGTCGACCTGGCCTCGTTGTGAAATGTGATGATTATGGAGGTTTTTGGCAAGCTGCCAACCTCTGCAGAATAGTCTATGGAGCGACACCTAATCAGGGGGAACAATTTTGGAAAATTGGTACTTCAAAAAGGGGTGCCTTTAAAATTATTAAAATTTAACTTAAAATATTTGCGTGTGAAATATACCGCAAATACTCTAAGCCCCATGGGGGGCTTATTATTTCAACCTCACTCAGAGGATGTATTATTGGGGTGTGGGAGCATATTTGGGGGGGGGGGGGGGCGAGGAGCTATAGAATTTGCGGTAACTCATGTGAAAACGCGTTTTTCCTGTCGCGAAATTTCGTGGCAACAAAGGCAATGTTCACAGGAGCCATCTTTCACAATATGATGTCACGCTATATCGCCAATAAAGCGTAAAAATTACATTTCTACACTCAAGCTTATTGTTGATTATCACTACTCACTTGTATTCCCTAGAGTCAGGAATGTCCCTATCTGCTTTGAGGCTATCGGAAGCCATTTGATTAAATTTATTTTTCTCGTATTTATCCTCGCCCGGCTGTAATCTGCCCTTTTTGAGGTAATTTTCATAGTCGAATTTTGACCAGTGTATTTTGTGGCCTGTCACGCCTCTGAAAATTGAAGTCAACGTGAACAAATTGAATTATTGAAAGCATTATTAGTTGAACTTCGAATTTGTTATTACGGTTTATGAATCAAAATTTAGTTCACACAATTGTCACCCTATACGGAAAAATACAATACTGGTAAACCAACTTATAGAGTTTAGACCGCTGGAAGGAACGCATAATAATTCAGAATTCTTCCGAACCAAAGTGGAAACACTAACGAATAAACTAACCTGACGACAAAAAAATTCTCAATTCAGATAAAAAATAGATTTTGCTATATCAAGTGAAAAGAACATTTCAAAGCTATGTCCGACTTGTGACTGTGAGGTGTTTGAAAGTACCAAATGCCAAAATACAACCGCACGAATACAACAACCACAACAGAATTACAGTAGTACTAGTACCTACTACAGTGCTGCACAATAACAAACTCACAACACTGTGGGCGAATTCTGTTTTGAGATTTGGTAACCCTTCGCCATCGCGTCCACATTCGCTATGTCTACTGCCTGAACTAATTTAATTTATTTTGTCACAATATAGAATTGAATTCAAAATCACCACACCTGCTGAGAATTTAAATTTGTGTCCGAATTTACACCGCCCCCAAATTCCCTGACGTTTTTCACGGTCATCACAACAATAACGGTTGTCCAAACAGACAAAATTGTCGTCAACAAAGTCTTTGGAGTCAACCATCGCCGTCTGTTGAGGCAAAACGCCAAAAATCGACCCATTTTCGCACCGAATTTTTAGCTATTTTGGCACATTTGGACAATTTTGTGCAAGCTCTGGAATCGTGCAAAGTTTTTCTTCGGCCCTTCTTTGTTCGGAATGCGCCAACAAGTGCTACCGAGCGAATATTGTCGTGCAGACGTGATAGAGAATGTAGGTATTCGTTTCCTGCGGTGTTGAACAAATATTACGGTCATATTCTTTATCGAGCGGACGTCTTATTATCGCGTTACTGTTTCGAGGGTTTCAACACGAACATGATGCTGCTTCAGGACGAAACTGTTATAACTTTGCGTAGGATTATTTTTAGAAGAAGCAATGGTGATTTTACGCAACGGCTGTTCATAAAGGCGTCATGCGCTGCTACGATGCAAATTCAAACCACCGATGTTACAGTAGATATCGCGCGCGACATTTCCAGTACGTGATCGGAACGCCACCATTTTGAAATACGATCTAGTCCCACTGGCTGCAAACTGAAACCGGAATGATGTGACAACGTTTTGTGACACTGGAGAATTGAACTGCAGCAAAAGCCAAATCCTTGAACATCTAACTACCATATTTCATGTAAAAGTGCCTAAGGCAGAAAGATGAATATGTTCCAGGTGTGAAGCATGTAAAAGCAAGAATCTAAACGATATTCACTGGTGTAACAGCAATGCGGCGCTTGGCGCGCCCACCAATTTTGTAAGAGTAGGTACCGGCATTAATTGAGGGAAAGCATATTCACTGGAATTATCCACACAAAACTGCGCAAAATTAACAACGACACGCTAAGATGTGCCGAATATGTTGCCGCGTGTCGTTGTGACCTTTGCGCAGTTTTGTGCGGATAATTCTAGTCGAAAATGCTTTCCCCTCAATTAATGCCGGTACCTACTAATATTTCTCTTCCAAAATTGGTGGGCGGCGCGAAGCGCCGCATTTGTTACACCAGTGGAATATCGTTTAATACTCTTGCTTTTACATGCTTCACACCTGGAGCATATTCATCTTTCTGCCTTTAGGCACTTTTACATGAAATACTCTTACTTTTATATTGGCGGAGCCAGTCAACCAATCAACTTAACGCACCTCACACAAACCAAGGGGCCAGAGTTTTTGGACCTCATACAAACCAAGGGGAGAGTTTTGGCCTTCACCTGTGCAAGGGGTCAGATTTTTACCTGCATACAAAGGGGTGGGAATTTTGGGCGCTTTTAAAGAATTGCTTAGCGCTTTTAACAAAGTCACGAAGCGCTTTTAAATGGCCACTAGCGCTTTTAATTTGCCACCGCAGCTTTTGCTTGTCGCTCTTCGGAAATGGCAGGAGGCGCTTTTAAAATGGCAGAACGCGCTTTTAAATGGCATGTTGCGCTTTTAATTCCTCCGGCATCGGTTTGACGCGGTGGACAAGCGTATTCATGGCACGCAGCAATGGCAAGGCATCGCTGTTTGTGCGACAAGGCAAAGCAGGGAAGGGGCACGGCCGGCCTAAGCAGGAGGCAAAGTATATGGGGGGAGTGTGCACCCCACTTACAGTTTGCACTGGAACCAGCGTCGACAGCAGTCTGGCGAGTCTCAGCTGAGGCTTCACGCCGACCCCGCAGGATTTGGCAGGGCTCCGCCTCCGCCCTGAAGTCGGTCACGGTTCGCGTTAAGCCTAAGCTTTGACCCGCCAGACTGCGAGACGTCGACTGATTCTTGTGATCCGTCTCTGGGCGCAGGGCGAGCCTAAGCATAGCCTGAATTCAAAGGAATATACGCCAGCTGTCAAAGGATAACAATGTGTTCAATCAAGCAATGCGAATTCTGAAGCATCCGAATTTACGTGAATGCACACAGACTGCAACGAGAAAGTCATCCATTCAGTACGCTACGCTCGCTTATATCCCCACCGTCTAACTTTTGGTTGACCATCGGGACGGCTCCGCAGCTTCCACGGAATAAAAAGCGCAAGTTGCCATTTAAAAGCGCATTCTGCCATTTTAAAAGCGCTTCCTGCCCATATTAAAAGCGCACTGTTGCCTTTCTCGGCCGCCACTGAGAAATTAAAAGCGCAAGATGCCAATTAAAAGCTGTACGTGCCATTTAAAAGCTGCAAATATTTATCCCCCATACAAAGCAAGGGGTAAGATTCTTGACCCTCAACCATAACCCTCGCTCTAATTGTGTCCTGCAATCCCCTTACCCATGTCCCTCCCC
>JASAMZ010011905.1:0-12378 GCA_030248115.1 Linhomoeus sp. GSCO2_2
GCGGAGTAAAAATGTATAAGATCGCAAATCTGGATATCCACTTCTGCAACAGGAAGGAACGGCTAGTACTATACTATACTATACTACAATTCATTTTGAATTGTAGTAGGACACGTTGCTTGGGGTGGTGGAAGAGCTTCTGGAAATCATTGATGATCCAGTGCATGCTGACCGTTCGCCAGTCTTCTCGTAGTAGATACGACTCTGACTTCATCTGCAACTGAAATGAAGCACATAGAAGCTCATCAGACTTCCTTTGGTGGTACAGTGGCATTGCCGGCCAGTGGCCACACATAACTCCACCCACCTCCATATTGTAGCGGTTGCGAATTGACCTCCCTCAAATGGACAAGGTAGGATAGAACCGACAATACACCAGTATGGTACTTATTTATGCTCCTCAGAGTCAGCACTGTGAACAATTTTGCCGCAGTAGCACGTGTGCGCTACTGCCTACATTGAGCGGCCCGGCCGAAATGACTAAGTGTACCTGCTTCTACGGGTGGGGGATGGACGGCTCTAGACTCTAGAGAGAACATTGTCTGTATGTCTCTGTTTTAAACGCTACCTCGGTTAAAACCAGTCTGTGGCAACGGCTATCCTTCTCCTTACTACAGCGGTGCGAGGCCAGTCGTCGTCGCCCAGCAACGGAGTCGCGAGTGTAACCATGGCGCCGGGAATACTCCAGCGCCTCTATCGGGGACTAGCGCTATTCCCACTGGACGCGGCCGGCGGCTATCTCGACCTCACGCTGCACGTTTCGTCGACTTTGGCAATATTACACTCGACTTCGGGGTTTTCGGACGTTGAGTACCGGGTTTTTCCGAATAGAAGTCCCGGGACTTGTATTTGGTTTTGGCACTTTTTGCGACTCCACTTTTGCCCCAAATAGAAGTCCCGGGACTTATATTTGGAAAGATAGAATTTGCAGTAGTACAGTTGCTTCCAACAGAATTGAGAGTTTGCCTAACAAAGGAACTGCCAAGGTCATCCTATGACGCCAAGCGGTGTCTGCGACTTCTCTCCTGTGATTCACAGCCATGTTCGCACTTAATATTCACTCAACCAACCGCTTTTCAGGGAGCATCAAGGAACTTTGAACTTATGGAAGCGCAATAGTTGTCAATTGTGATAGTGCATTCTGCTTGATTATGGATGATTAATGTCATCGCGCAACATGATGTTCGCTCCAAATAGAGGTCCCGGGGACTTCTATTTGGCAGGAAATCTTAATAGAAGTCCCTGGGACTTCTATTTGGGGGGACTTTTGATCGGAAAAACCCGGTACGAGTTTGGCATTCGTTTATCGTTTAGATGATGTTTGAACATACCTATGACGAATTTGCATACCCATGCGAAATTCGGTGGTTCTGGAAGTTGTTAGGAACCTGAGGGGTCTGTATGTCGATTTTGTGGTTTGCTTTAGTTTTGAATCCGCTTTAGTTTTGCGCTCTGATGTGTCAGGCAGCGAGGCAGGCCACAACAGCAGAGGAGTCACCTTTAGAAGGAGTTCAAATTTGTGGAGTATACTGCGTCCCCCGGACGACTTGTTGAAAATCACGAACATTTTTCGATTTTCAGATGCTAGGGGGGTGGGGTGGGTTATCCGGCAAGGTTTACTGACGGCCATGGCCAGGGGGGGGGGGGGGGGTCTGCAAATATGACTGTCAGGACAGACCACGAAGCTTCTACGGCAGTCAGGTCCAAATATATGGCAGTTGTTGAAGGGGAATCCCCTCTGACTCTACGCCGCGTGCGTCATTGGCTCATGTCGAATACAAGGTGTTCCTAATCCTATTCCGTACCGGGAGAAAACTAACGAGCATCGAGCGAATCTGTGCGATTTCAAGGAGAACGGTGTCGCCTGCACTACTATTTCGAGTGCGCGCCATACCGTAATTTGTTGGTTTTGAATTTGAATGCTCAAAAGAACTTTGTCATCGGTTAGCCCTCTCTGCAATTCAAATTTGAACAGTTCCAGCGTGCCTTTCGGTTCTTCGTTGAACAGAGGCCAGCGAGTAGTTGCTAAAAGTCATTCTAAGCAATAGCAAGTCACTTTGGAATTCGATAGGGCAGTTTACACTAGCCATGGCCAAAGCGGCGGCGGAGGAGCGGGCGCAGGCGGAGGTACGCGACTATATGTTGCGTCAGAATCGGCCCTACAGCGTCAACGACGTCTTCGCTAACCTCAGGGGAGAAGTGGGCAAGACGCTAGTCGCCAGGCGTGTTCAGCTGCCGTTTTGCCGTTGATTGACTTTGCGGTATTGATAGCCAGTCAACTTGCGGCTTCCGTAGACTGCTTGGAGCGCTTGTACCACAGTTTGCTTCTGGTATAAGGAATCGGTGAATCGCTTGAGCTACAATGTACATACCTGGTATCTACTCGACGCTCGTCCTCTTCTCTTGCAGATGTCTGGAGTCCCTGGCCCAGACGGGCTCTCTCAAGGAGAAGGTGATAGGCAAGCAGAAGCTCTACTTCGCCAACCAGGCGACCCTCTCGCACAGCCAGCTTAGGCGTCTCTGGTATCGTAGTCGTTGGTTCAAGACTGGAGAGAATAAGTGACAAAGTTCATTTTGCGCTCCTCTGAGATCTAAACTGCTACGAGTGCGGTGCTACAATCGGATGGCTGTGGAGAGGGTCCCATGACAACTTCGCCGCCTTCGACGAGTCGGAGTTGCGTGCTCTGGACGAGAAGCTGTCTACTCTTTCCACGCAGCTGAAGGAGAGACAGGAGAGGAACAAGGGCATGGAAGGGGAGCTGAGGAGACTCTCTCAATCGAAGAAGACCGAGGAATTGGAGGGGCAGATCGGAGTCGTGGAGAAGGAGGTGGAGGGTCTCGAGCGGAAGTTGCAGACGCTTTCTGAGGGAAGGGTGGAGGTGGATCCCAAGGCCAAGGAGAACGCCATCGAGATGGCCGAGAGATACGGGAAGGTGCGACCTCTGACGAGTTCTTTGGAAAACGTTTTACAATACAGAGTTGGCATTGCGTAACTTACAATAACTGCTCCCTTGGCAGGAGTGGCGTCGTCGTAAGCGTCTGGCCTCGCAGATGCTGGACTCCATCATGGAGAATTATCCCAAGAAGCGAAAGGAGCTGCTGGAGGAGGCCGGAGTCGACACCGACGAGGAACAGGGCGTCGCTTGTGATTGAGATACGGTTGACACGAGTCGTAGAAGTTGGTGTCTCGTTGTTCTGCGGAAACACGTTTGCAGCTATCATTATTTGTGAAGCGTTTGTTTCTTGTGCATGGATAACCGGGCGATAATCCCAATTCCGTCGACGATGGTTGTTTGCTCGGGTTACGAAATGGGCAAATCGTTTTAGACCAATACTTCGCACAATCTGCCACGTGGGGGACAGACCAAACAGGGCAGCTAGAATGCAACCAAATCCGGTGCCACTATTGGGCGTCATACTGTCGGGTCTTCAGTTCACCATTACCTATCTAGCTCTTCACTCACCATTACCATTATCTCATTACCACCAGTGTTTATGGTTAAACTGCTGGATTGTCGTACGATGCACTGTACCCGTCTTTAGTCTTGTTTGCATGCACAACGGGTTGGGAATGGATGTCTGTCGGTGCTGCGCATCACGCTTCTGCAATCAAACTGAATGCGGGTCTCCAACGACCACCGTTGCTTCGCAAGTCCGAGGGGGTAATGTATGCATAACTGAAGCCTAACGGTTGTGAGAAGCACTTCAGAGAACCTTCTTGCATTCGTGGCACTTTTGTCGCTATGCCGCTACTGGCCGTACTGTGTGGGCTAATTCTGGTGACACCGTTTGAATGTACCAAATCCGAGCGTTGGACAGAGCCCATAAACGGCTGCATGAGTCTCACTGATCACAAGTATATACCGAAGACCGGCGGATTTACCTTCGAAGGATGTAAGAAGGCTTGCGAATACGAGACGGACTTCCACTGCCGTTCAATACAGTACTCTCTAAAGACGGAGGGCAGCTGTCGACTCTTCAAGGAAGACGCTGACACGATGCCTTTGAACTTCAGCCGGCCCTGCGGCAACATGGCGCGATCCACGTTGCACTCGCAGAGAACCGATTCGGACGTTGGTATGTGTGTCGCGTCCAGTTTCTGTATTTGTCCAGAATCCGTATATTTGGAATCTGGACGCGACACTGTCCAAAATCCGTTTATACGGATTCTGGACGCTACATCTGCACCACGACGACGGCGACGACGACGACGGCGGCGACGACGACGACGGCGACGGCGGCGACGACGACGGCGACGACGACGACGGCGGCGGCTGTGAAAGTACGATAAATTCGCCATTTCTAGTAGCGAACTGGAGCGCTCCCGTGACCGCTTGCATCGACATCGGTCTTCGCAGCGAAAGCGTCGACACTGGCAACATAGAGACTTGTCGACAGGAGTGTGCTTCCAAAATCGGATACAATTGTCTGTCGTTTTCCTTTGTCCAAGGCCATTGCTGGCTGAGTTCCTCAAAGAACGACAGTGGCACGGAAGTTGTTGAGTCTTGTTATGGATACGGCGGGCAAAAGGCCGTTTACAGCGAATGGAGCCCCACCGCGAGCGGCGGTGAGACGGAAAAGATACTCAAAACACAAATTGAATTAATAAATTAAAAATATTACGAAAGAAACACAAGTTTCAGCGCTGGGCGCCGTGAAGTTCCTTCTCTGTATGCAAGACGCCAAATTGGGCGGCTCCGAGCTGCGCGTTTTCGATGGAACGCTCCGCCAGTGTGCCTTCGCCTGTCGACAAGAGGGCAGTTGCGGATCTTTCAGCCACTCCCCAAGTAGCGGCTTGTGCATTCTGCACAATCAAGCACCTTTGAGCCCTGAAACAGTGCCGTCCGAACCGGGTTACAAACTCTGGGCTCGTGTGACGGGGTGATCGTGTTACTGAACTGCCACCCTTGGGATTGGAACGATGCCGTGAATTGATCCCGCGAGCGGTAATTCCCTGTCTTCTGAGGGTTGTGTAGTGTGCACATATCAACGTCGGTCGAATCGCATGCGCAATCCTCTGTTACACAACTTCGCCACCGCCCGTAGCGCGGTTCCCAGTCGCACGCTCGTTTCTGCCGGCGACTCCAAATCGACTGCGACGGGCGGCGTTCAACGTGACACATTCCCCTCCCACAAAGTTATGGCAGAAGGAAGGAGTGGGGGGGGGGGGGGGGGGCGCCTGTCAATCAAACGGCGCGTTGTATGACAAGTCGTCAGGAGGCCTTTCTCTCTCTGTCCCTCTCTTTTACACCTCGTGTCTACTGAAGTCTCTATCTGCCCGTCGCCATCGTCTGTGGGTGGCGCCCTCTCAGCAATCATGGGAACGCAACGAATTGCCATTGTTGTGTGGCAAGCGTCGGATGCGAGTGAAAAGTTCGTTCGACGAAGTGAAATCAAGTTGCAGATCGCGTTATAAATCATCACCGCATTGATTTCAGTTCAGAGTGACCAATAGAAACTCGTTAGTTTCAGCTTCGGTTTCAGTTAAAGTTATGGTCCTAACCAAGTTTCAGTATCAGTATCAGTTATGCACCTTCTGAGTTTCAGTTTCAGTAACAAACTGGCCCCTAAACAAACAAAACATTCCGCCCGGAGTAAAACAAAAGTGAAAAAAGAAGTTATATGAAAACACGCTGAGATTCAGTGAAATTTCAGCGTCAAATAACTGAAACTATTCTGCGAGTTTCAGTTTCAGTTTCAGTTACGCCATCCGTGGCAGACTTTCAATTCACTTTCAGTTGCGGTTACATAACTGATTGTAACTGAAACTGAAAGTAGTTTAATTTTCTTTCTCAACTACCGCTTCGTTTCAACACTAACTCCATGGTACTTCCCTTTCGTGACATGTGTCTAATTGCTCTCGTTAACTTGCAACATTATAACTTTGGAACCGACTCATGCTAATTGACATATTAGTCGGTGGTAACTTATGCATAGCGGGTGGATCCCATCCACTTGCGAACGAACATCCGGGGCGGCCCCACTTAAGCTTTTCAGTTCAACATGAAACGCTTAGCCGCGACTGAGCTCTCGGCTTACATCAGCGATACACTTCCGTCGAGCCCTAATCGGCCGCGCAAACAGCGCCGTACCCAACAGATAAGGGAGCAGCACTTTGTGAATGAAATTGGTTCCGCAATCATTTGCTATACGCTTTTAGCGATCCGGCGCAAAGTGCGCTGATGTAACTCAGGGTCGGGCCGAGACTTCCATTGCGACAAATCCATCAGTGGAGATGGAAATAGTGGTGGTTTCTAATGGCATTTTAACACTCCGAGACACGTTTTTTCGCTCGGCCTCAGCCGAGCGAACCCTATCAAGAGCTCGGCGTGCGTACGCACGTACGTACGTACGTACGTACGTACGTGCGTCACGCTAGCTTCGGGCTTAATAACTCGCTCGTCCGACGTCGTAGGGTGGAGTTTGAGACATCGTCGAGTAGCCTGCGGACTCCTCTCGCCGTCTGAGTGGTCGAAACTGAAATAAGTTTTCAAACTCGCGCGCTACAGTATCCCAAAGTGGGGTCCATTTTAAGACAAAAGTTGACCGAAGCTAGTCAAATCGCATATCAAAGTGAAGCGCTCGAGCTCCTGAGCACGAATCCGACAACAAAAAGTTTCAAAAGTTTAAACAGAGAGCTACAGTAACCAAAACGCGTCGAAAACTGGAAACGACACGCTTGCTTCGGGCTTAATAACTCGCTTGTCTGACGTCGGTGGGTTGAGTCCGACACATCGACGGGTAGTCCTCGGACTACTCTCGCCATCTGAGTGTTCAAAACTGAAATAAGTTTTCAAACTCGCGCGCTACAGTATCCCAAAGTGAGGTCCATTTTAAGACAAAAGATGACCGAAGCTAGTCAAATCGCATATCAAAGTGAAGCGCTCGAGCTCCTGAGCACGAATCCGACAACAAAAAGTTTTAAAAGTTTAAACAGAGAGCTACAGTAACCAAAACGCGTCGAAAATTGGAAACGACACGCTTGCTTCGGGCTTAATAACTCGCTTGTCTGACGTCGCTGGGTTGAGTTCGACACATCGACGGGTAGCCCTCGGACTACTCTCGCGAACTGTGACGTCGAAATAATAACAAGTTTTAAAAATTGCGCGCTACAGTATCCCGAAGTAATGTCCGCGAAAAGTCAAAACTTCATCGAACCTAGTCGAATAGCATATCAAAATGAAGCGCTCGACCTCCTGAGCAAGAATCCGACAACAAAAAGTTTCAAAAAGTCAATGAGAGGGCTACAGTAACCAAAACGCAATGAAAACTGCAGATTTTGGTTTGTTATATCTTGGCACTCGTGCGTTGCAGAGCGGCGGTCTTGACATCGCTGAAGAGGTCACTGCAAACCAACATCAAATCATGCTCACAATTAACCTGTAGTTTTGCGTTAGATTTCAGTGTCTTTTTTAAAATTTAGTCTGAAAAGATGATTTTCTTGGTGTAAAGAATTAAACCCGAGCGATACCAATGTTGCGTAGCAAGACCACTCCAAAAAGTGTAGTCGCGAGGAGAGTCAAAGACGCTGCACGAAACCGGAAAGGGCCTTGCTACAATCTCAGTAAAAATTCAAAGCTCAAAACCACTCCGCTTTTTAAAAGAGACTTGTTTGCGCGCGCGGCGCGAATTGATTTCCCCACTCTCCTTCAGAGGTCCATGTTTCACACAGTATGCGGGAACATGCGGGAACATCCGAGGTCGATCCCAGACAAGGCAACGCAGTAGTCAGCACTCAGGGGGCGCAGCGCGCATTAGGAACGGTCAGTGCGTCGAAACGCGCTCGCCAGCGCCTGCGCCTGCGCGCGTTGCAAGGAGGAGGAGGAGGCGCCAACGGCGCCGCGCTTCGCCGAGCGTGAAACGATAATGGGGCGCTGGGAGAGAGAGAGAGAGAGAGAGAGAGAGAGAGAGAGAACAGCGAATGTGTACCACAATGGAGCGCGTGGCGCGCCACTGGTGCGTGCTGGCGCCACATCCGGTCCTGGACAAGGGTACGCGCACGGTAGGACGTTAATCCACTAATCCCGTCCTCGCTGCTAGCCCAGGTAGAAGAAGTCAAGAGGGCTAAATAGAGCTTCAACTCTAACATGAACGGATGTCGTTCGTTCGCCAGAATGTAGAGATCTGAACTGCAAAACGATGAAATTACGCTTACAGGTGAACAACGAAGACGAGCGTTCGCAACTTCTAACACAAGCTTCTGCGAGTGTTGAACGACAAATACCGGCGTTAACAAAAGAAGTTGCAGGACAGTCATATAGCTGTATGTGTAGGTCGCCACTGATGATGACGTTTGCCGCTTTATCCGCGAGGCGTCGCTGCGGAACGTCTTGGCCAATCAGCGCGCGCGCAGCGGGCCACACCTCCAACACAAGGCGCGCGCTGTCGTACGGTAGGATGGGCGGAGCGGCGGGCCACCCCACCATTGTTTCGGGGCCTCGCCGTCGCCGTCTTTATCTCCTTCGCTCTCTCTCTCTCTCTCCCCTCTGCTGACATCTTTATATTCGGCGGCGCCAGAAGAATCGGCTTTGGTGCGCGCCCAGTGCCCGCACGCCGTCCGCGGATCGGAATAGGAAATCGGCTTTGCGCCACCGCCGCTGCTTCTGCTGCTCCGCCCCAAGCTCTCTCGTTCTCTCTAGCGCTCGTCTGCCAGGCGCGCCGCTCGCCTATCCATTGTAATAACTGGGTCGGGACTAGCAGCGCGCGGCACCTGGCAAGATAGGGACGGCCTCATCCGATCCTAATTGTCGGCTATAGGCCCCCACTGATGATACAGGACTCTGGTAGGAAAGGAGGAGAGGAGGGAGGTACAAGCTAAGCTGTTCTGGCGGGCAGGCAGGTAACAGGTCCCCCCAACCTCCCTCGGACCAGTAGTTAATCACGCGCGTCGCGCCCGCCCGCCGTCTCATCTGCCAAAGCCACCCATCGGCTGCGCCGATGAGGGGTTGGGAAGGTAAACTGACGACCCCCCCCCCCCTCCCTCCTCGGTGGTCAATCAGCGAAATTAACTTCCAAACGGGCGTGCTACACCGGCGCGGCTGGCGCTTGGCGCCTAGGGAACCGAAGGGAGCGAGGGGCATGGATGGCGGCTAATCTGGCGGTCGCGTTTTTGCCGGCGTATGTGCGATCCCATCCCGTGTGTTGCCTTTCCAGTCGTCGGCGGCACTCCCCTGTCAAGCTCCGTCGACGTCAAGTTGAAGAGTCGCAGAGAGGAGCAGTTGCACTGTCAGCAGAAGAGAAAGTATGGTGGAGGACGCGTCGGCCATCTTCCGGCGCGACCCGCAACATGACTTCGACGGCGTCGGCGTCGACGCGCCCGTCGGACTCGAGCTGACGCGTAGGTGGTGGAAGAAACTGCGCAGGCGCAATTTGTCCCGAGAGCACCCCTATAAGGGGCCGTTCGACGGCGGCGGCGGCGGCTTCCAAAAGAGGCACTCCGCCTAATTGATGGCGCGCCTCCAGTCGGCGCGCGGTGCGCAGTTCGATTTCCCTAATTGAGCCGCCGCCGCCCGCCGTCGGTGCGCAAAACCGTTTATGCTTAATGTCGGTTTTTCTTGTCCGCAACTGACAGTTCCCCTGACCGCTCTCCCTCGCCCACTGCTGACTGCTGCCTAGCGGCTGTAAACCAATTCGGCTAATGCGAACCCGTCCTTTTCAGATAGAAAGGATCCCGGTCGAGTCTCCATCTGCATCGGCTGCAAGCAAGGTGCGGAAATCGTGTTGGAAGTTCAAGTTATAATTTTCTATTAAAGTTTGAGTTTGTTCAAAATTTCCGTTTCTTCAGAAATCTTCGACCGCTACATTCTTCGGGTGGCGCCCGATTTGGAGTGGCACGCCACCTGTCTAAAGGTGGCATTAGTTCTAAAATTAAAAATATCACAATTTCACACAACTCGCCGGTCTTTTCAGTGCGTTCACTGCCACGCCGCTTTGGACGAGCGCTGCACGGCCTTCGTTCGAGATGGCAAGACCTTCTGCAAAAGCGATTACATCAAGTGAGGCGCTGTCTCCCTCTCTTCCAATCCTCCTCCCCCTCCTCCTTCCATGTGAAATGGCCAGCGGCCCTTTCCGGACCTCCCATTAACTTTCGCCGCCATGTTTGACTTGCTCCCATTGTCCGGGAGGTGTGGGAATAATTGCTGGCCCTTTTGTCTCTTCTAAAGTGCTCCTCCCCTCTGTCCTGAGGGCACAGAGGCGGCGCGGCGCAGGCGTCTCTGGGAGCGGGTGAAAGTAAGAAGACATTTAAAATGTAATTTCTATAACAAACTGGCGGACAGCGCTTCGCGCCGCATCTGCTGCACCAGAGGAATATCGTTTAATACTCTTACTTTTACATGCTTCATACTTGGAACGTATTCCCCATTCTGCCTTTAGGCACTTTTGCATGAAATCTATAATGTATCACAGACTCTTCACCGTCTGCTGCTCGGCCTGCGGCGAGGCCTTCAAGAAGAGCGACCTGGTCATGAGAGCGAGGCACAAGGTCTACCACACCGAGTGTTTCCGCTGCGCCCAGTGCCAGCGCCGACTGGAGCCCGGCGACCATTTCGCACTGAAGGACGAGCAGCTGCTCTGTAAAGCCGACTTCGACTTCATCGAGGGCGCAGCGGGCGCCGGCGGCGCCGTCGTTGACGCCTTCGGTAGAAGCGGAATATTTGATTGCATTCTACGGTAATATCTGATTTTAGCCAATATTTTTATTCCAGGCAATATTCACCGACCTCCGGGCCTCTTGGGGCCTCCAGGCGAGCAGCCTCCCCTCTCCCATCCTCCCATGCTGCTGAGTCCCATAATTCCCAACTTGCCCGGCGGTCCCGGCCTCATGGCCCTGGGCGGGCCGCCCGGAATGGGTGGCCCGATGCCAGGCGGCCGGCCGCTGGTCTCCCCGCCCGTCTCCATGGGTCTGGGTCCCCTATCCATGGGCGGAGGCCCTGGGAAGCCCTCTCTGAACCAGAGTGGCAGCAGCAACTCCTCCTGCTCCACGAGCTCCAGCGCCGGCGGTCCCAAGGAGGCTCCCAGCGGGGGGCATCACACCACAGGGGGCCACACCACCAAGAAGGGCAAGGACAAGGGCAAGGCGACCCGAATTCGGACGGTGCTGAACGAGAAGCAGCTGCACACGCTCCGGACCTGCTACAACGCCAACCCCAGGCCAGACGCGCTTGTCAAAGAGCAGCTGGTGGAGATGACGGGGCTGTCGGCCAGGGTCATCCGAGTGTGGTTCCAGAACAAGCGCTGCAAGGACAAGAAGCGCCAGATCCAGATGAAGACGGCCCAGCAGCAATTTGAGAAGGTGCGTCGCCGTTGAAAACCGAATTTGGAATGGAGTGAACGAGTGGCGTGAGCCCCACAACCGATTTCGACCTTTAAAAGCCCTTTTAACCAAGAGTGGTTGTGCTGCCCTGCTGCTGCACCATTTGGCCCCGTAATGCTCCTAAGTGCCGAAGTGTGATGAACACCGCTGTGTGCGTTGCTTTTCCACTTCCACTTTGATCGCGCGCCGCGACACAGACAGAAAGTGCTCTCTCTCTCCATTTGCGTTCTCTTCACGCCATCAGCAAGTTCGTATTACCGTATTCCCTCTCTTCTCTCTTTGGCGGCGCGTAGGTAGGCAGGCGCCCGCGCGTCTGCCGCGCCGGCGCACTTCTACAAAAGCGCGCCCGCCGTCACAATTCCCATTGTCGCGCGCGCCAGAGTTCTTGACAGCCTTTGCGAACACAACAATAACACTGCGTCCATCATCGCGCGGCCTTGATTTCTCGCCCTGTGTCGCTCCGATTTTCCCAGAGGCCCATCAAAAGAGTTGTGTGCTGCGACCGCGCGGCGCGCTGAGTCGATTAGGCTTTGTCGCCGCGCCGTAAGAGGGGTAATTCGATCAAATGAAGGGGGTGTGAAGGGGGACTGGCGGGTCTCTCGGTAACTTCTTCGCGCCTTGAGTTACTGTTTGAAGGGTAAACAGAAACTGGAGGGGGGCGGTGGGAGGGGAATAACAAATTCCATTTCTTGATGTGGCGATCCATTCGATGCAAATTGTGTACGTATGTATAACTGCAAGTTATCAGTTGTCATCCCTCAGTGAGTGTCTGCTTGTGCTCGCCATTGTCGCAGTCACAACCTCAATCCTCTATCCAGATTCATCATGTCAACTCTAGCTTTCGCTGTGAGGTAATCTAGACGTCTGTCCGTCCGTCTGTGTGCACTCCTCGATAAGCAGAGTCAAGTTGACTGTCAGCGGTAGCGGTCGCCGCAGTCCCTTTGGCGCGGCGGGAAGACAAACATTTGATCGGCGACGACACGCGCTGACACTTCTGTTCGCCTCGCTGCAAAGCGGCCGGCGCGCGATACACAGCACATCTGAATTGACACCTCAGCGAGAGA
>JASAMZ010011906.1:0-30504 GCA_030248115.1 Linhomoeus sp. GSCO2_2
GTAGTTTGTGAGTGTTTTAAAGTGGAAGATTAAAAGAGTTTTTAATTTTGTAAAGTATTTTGAAGCCTTTCCGATATGAAGCGCGCCCGCCCGGAGTCCACTATTCATGAGCTACTTCTGACACGCTCCTTTCTGAGGGGTTCTTGCAGGGCAACATTGGGATCGCCCGGGATTAATTTATTGTGCAAGACAAACGCATTTCTAAGCGGTTGTTGCAAGGCAACATTGGGATCGCCCGGGATTATTTTTTTGAGCAAGGCACGCCTTTCTGAGCGGTTGTTGCAGGGCAACATTGGGATCGCCCGGGATTAATTTTTTTAGCAGACAAAGTTGTTCGTAAGACAAGGGTTTAAAAAAACAAAACTATTTATTTAGGAATGACCATTCAACAACTGCCTCAACGTAAGCTTTCAAACGGTCGAACCAATGCCGCTCTACAACGTAAGACGAGCGAGTTAGGGCCGATTTCCCGTTTGAACCTTTGGGTTACTGTAGCTCGCGAAATTCAAACCTTCGAATCTCGACTTCTCTTAACGGAATGATCAGTGTGCCGAAACCTATTCAACAAACTCAAGACCGTCTCTCTACGACGGAAGACGAGCGAGTTAGAGAAGTTTTGCGTTTGGAACTTTTGGGTTACTGTAGCTCGCTATATTTAAACTTTTGAGTTTCGACCAATAGAAGAACCAATGATCAGTGAGTCAAGAACTATCCAGCAACTCAAGATCGTCTCTCTACGACGCACGCTGAGCGAGTTAGAGCGGTTTCTATGCTAAAAACGCGAGAATGTCGCTTTTCGTGGTGCGTGTTTGCGTAATTAACAATTTTTTTACGCCAAGTGAAAGAGCACGTCGAGACCTTTTAGTTGACCTATCGCACGCCGCTCTACGACGTAATACGAGCGTGTTAGAGCCGTTCTGCATTTTGGACCCTCGTGTAGCGCGCGCAATTCAAACTTTTGAATTTCGAGTTCTCTTAACGGAATTATCAGTGTGCCGAAACCTATTCAACGAACTCAAGATCGTCTCTCTATGACGGAAGACGAGCGAGTTAGATAAGTTTCGCGTTTTAAACCTTTGGGTTACTGTAGCTCCCGAAATTCAAACTTTTGAGTTTTGACCAATCGAAGAACAAATGATCAGTGAGTCGAGAGCTATCCAACCAACCTAAGATCGTGTCTCTACGACGCACGCTGAGCAAGTTAGGGCGATTTATGCGTTGAAACCGCGAGAATGTCGCTTTTCGTGTTGCGTGTTTGCGTAATTAACGAAAGTTTTAATGCCAAACGAAAGCGCACGTCGAGACCTTTTAGTTGACCTATCGCGCGCCGCTCTACGACGTAAGACGAGCGAGTTAGAGCCGTTCTCAGTTTGAACCTTCGGGTTACTGTAGCGCGCGTAATTCAAACTTTTGAATTTCGAAGTCTCTTAGCGACATTACCAGTGAGTCGAGACCTATCCATAAAGTCCAAGATCTCCTTCCTACGACTTACCAACGCCGAGATCTGAGAGCGTAACGAACGGACGGACGGACGGACGAACGAACGCACGATAAGCTCTCGTAGGGGTCGCCCGACTGAGGCCGGGCGAAAAAACGTTACCAAATTCGAATTTCAACATATTTTCATCGTGCTATTCAGATGCAACCGACTGACAGGGCCCGCCCTGTGCTCGAAAGCCCGCTCACCCGGCGGCCTGTCGCTGCGGTGGAACGTTCCAACATCTGAAGCGCGCTACGGCTTCTCTGGAAGAATGGCGACTGCGGGTAAGAAATTGCAGTGTTTAGTTCGTTGCATTGTTGTATGACTGTCAGACGGTCAGTATGCGCATTGCAGCTTTCCCCCAGAACGAATGCCATTCAAGGGTGGCCATCTTGACTGACGTCTCGGTCGCCAGTTATCAGAGCGGCGGCATGGAAACTCTGGCCAAGGTGCTCAGTGGAATTAGTTCTTCAGTCTGTGTCACATCACAGTTCACACTTTATTGAACACTATGTCGTTTCCAAGCTGCCCCCTGCCCCTAAGCCTGTAAAAATCTCTCAAACCGCTTCATTCCGTACTCATTCCCATTCTAGTTCCAACAAGCTTCCCTGGGGCTTGTCTCTGCCTTGGAGCCTCGCGATACCGTCAGCCTCGCCTATTATGGGCCCGGTATAGAGGAGGCCATTCTGGACAACGTCCTTCAAAGACCGGTTGCCGATAGGGCTGATTCCATCCAACTGGACGCGCTGGCCGCCGGACAATTGGCCGTGGGAGGAGACCCAACAGGGGACAATCCTGTCGACGCCCTCATACGGTGGTTGATTTATCGGTTGTTGTGTTTCTCACACGACGATCGTGCCAGGCTGCGCAACAGTTTGAGAACTTTATTACAAGGAACACAAGTCAATTGGCGCACAAAGAAACCCTCTCTAACCTCTTGTTGTATGACGCGTCGAATTAGGAGCAAATCCTTTTTGGTGCTCTCGAGAATCGAACCAGCACCTATCGATCGCTAGACCGACGCTCTAGTCCGCTAGGCCATTGCTGCCAATGGGTGGGCGCATTTCTACCTAACTGCGTTTCAGTGGGCTTCGCCTGATTCTGAACAACAGAGACGCTCTCGGCTTCTCAGCGACCTCCCGGCTCATCAGCAAGCATCTGGTCGTGCTTTGGGGCGGGTGAGAGAGTAGTACATTGACAACTACTTTTTGAACTGTGGAAAACCAATCGTTTTTTTCGCCGCGCCTCAGCGCGGCGAGGTGTATATATACGGACGACAATGTGTGTCTGTGTGTGTGTGTCTGTCTGTCTGTCCGTCGCACAAAAGTAAGATATGTGGCATATGTGGTCAAGTAGAGTCAAGGTCGCTGAGTACGGATCCGATGTCCGTTTCTGTTGCTAATTTCGCATTTTCGAGATATTCACAATTAAAATTCAAAAATGTCGAAAATCGACTATTTCACCTGATGAGCTAGCCGCGAAATTTCTTCAGAAATGGAAAGAGCACGGACCGCTGATAATTTGTGACCCAAAAGAAATTTTTTGTCAATGCGGAATTTGATAGAAATATGCAATTGTTTGTCGAAATTTCATAAATTGACAAAATTAGAACGTCATTTATTGACGAATGTGAATGCAGAAACTGAAACGTCGTAAGCCAATAAGAATTTGTGGCATAGTTTTTCAGTTTTGAAAAATTGCAATTTGGAGATATTTGCAATTAAAATATAAAAATGTCGAAAATCGACTTTTTCGCCTGATGAGCTAGCGGCGAATTTCTTCAGAAGTGGAAAGAGGATAGGCCGTTGACAATTTGTAACACAAAAGAAATTATTTTAAATGTGGAATTTCATAGAAATACACAATTATTTGTCAAAATTTCATAAATTGACAAAAATAGAACGTCATTTATTGACGAATGTGAATGCAGAAATTGAAAGGTCGTAAGCTAATAAGAATTTGTGACATGGTTCTACAGTTTTGAAATATTGCAATTTAGAGATATTTACAATTTAAATAGTGGTACGCGTTTTCAAGATACCTTCTTTAGATACGGCTAATTATGCGAATGAAACTCACTGTACTCTTCACCAAGATTTGACAGACACAAAGTATAGGTTGGACTTTTTTCGCCGCGCCTCAGCGCGGCGAGGTGTATATATACGGATGACAATGTCTGTGTGTGTGTCCGTCCGTGGCACCGAAGTAAGATATGTGGTATATGTGGTCAAGTAGAGTCGAGGTCGCTGAGTACGGATCCGATGTCCGTTTGTGTTGCTAATTTCGCATTTTCGAGATATTCGCAATTAAAATTCCAAAATATCGAAAATCGACTTTTTCGCCTGATGAGCTAGAATTGAAATTTCTTCAGAAATGGAAAGGGCGTAGACAGAGGATAATTTGTAACACAAAAGAAATTTTTTGTAAATGTGGAATTTAATAGAAATACGCGATTATTTGTCAAAATTACACAAATTGACAAAAATAGAACGTCATTTATTAACGATTTTGAATGCAGAAATAGTAAGGCCGTGTGTCAATAAGAATTTGTGACATAGTTTTACAGTTTTCGTAAATTGCCATTTTGAGATATTTAGAATAAAAATGAAAAAAATGTCAAAATCGACATTTTCGTTTGATGGGCTAGCGGCGAAATTTCTTCGGAAATGGAAAGGGCATAGACAGCGGATAATTTGTAACACAACAGAAATTTTTTGCAAATGTGGAATTTAGTAGAAATATGCGATTATTTGTCAAAAATTCTCCAAATTAACAAAAATAGAACGTCGTTTATTGACGAATGTGAATGCAGAAATGGTAAGGTCGTAAGTCAATAACAATTTGAGACATAGCTTTACAGTTTTAATAAATTGCAATTTCGAGATATTTAGAATTAAATTTACAAAGATGTCAAAATCGACATTTACGTCTGATGGGCTAGCAGCGAAATTTCTTCAGAAATGGCAAGCGCAGAGACTGCGGATAATTAGTGGCAGTACAAGAAATTTTTGCGAGTACTAAATTTGACAGAAATGATCAAATCTTGACAGAAATGTCAAGATGTTATAAATCGCCAAAGCTTTGGTTTTCCATGAATGTTAGCGTAGAAGTCGTACGCCAAGGGGAATTCCTGATGAAGAACGACCGGACCACACTGTTGGCAAGTTTTTTGTTGGATGTGACTGTTTCACACGGTAGGAAACATCAGCTAAACGGCGTCGTATCATGCCGATAACATGTAGCGAACGCGGCGATATCACTGAGCTTTAGATCAGCTGTACAGACAACCGTATCGTGGGGATAGCTGCACTTGCTATAAAGGTACACGTTCTCAAGACACTTTCTCCAGATGCGGCTAACGATGCGGACAAAGTTCACTATACTGCTCACCAAAATTTGACAGACACAAAGTATAGGTTGAACTTTTTACACACACAGCTTGTTACACACACAGCTTGTTTCAACCTCCTTCTAGGAGGGGGTACTATTGGAGGGTGGGGGCATATTCGAGGGGGAGGGCTTATTAATTCAACCCCCCTTCCAGCCACCAAATGTACAGAAATTCTACAAATGGCATACCAAACACACCTTCTATAGTCCAAATATTCTTAACATACCACGTACTAAAGACATATTTATCACTTGTAGTAGTTGTAGTAGTAGTACTATAGTACAGTATACATGCACACAGTGTAGTGTACCCCATGGTACACATACAGGTAGTATGGTACATGGGGGACGGGGTACTATTGGAGGCGGGGGGCTTATTATTTCAACCTCCCTCTAGGAGGGGGTACTATTGGAGGGTGGGGGCTTATTCGAGGGGGAGGGCTTATTAGAGTATTTACGGTATTTGTTTCTCAGAATCTACTGAACGAAACTGGATAACGCACTAAAAGACTTAGTGTCGCCCGGCGCAACGTCACTAACGTACCGTAACGACGCGCTTGGCTCATTGTGAGCGAGGGATAGAGAGATAGACAGCACTGGCGCACCAATCGTGCTCTGCGGCGCACTTGGCCCGTTCTATCACAGTCGCAGTGTTACACTGTCACAACTGCAAGCAGTCTTGTCGACTGTTCCTGGTACAAAGTGTACCCAACACTCAACAGGAACAATAGCAATTTGTTTCATTGCTTCTTGGAACAAGACAATAACAACTTATGACAATTTAGACTAGCTCCAAAACAAAACAAAATGGAGACTCTTAAATCGTAACCGAAGAGTCACTGAGTGGGGCAGGGGTGGGAGGGGAGTAGTGATGGCAACTTGAAAACCGGGTAAGTACTTACCCAGTTTTACCCGGTTTTTAAAAACCGGGTATACTTACTTGGTATGTACTTACCCAGTTTGGCTTACCCGTACCCGGTTTTTTCGCCGCGCCTCAGCGCGGCGAGCTGTATATATACGGTTGACAATGTCTGTCTGTCTGTGTGTCTGTGTGTCTGTCCGTGGCACCGAAGTAAGATATGTGGCATATGTGGTCAAGTAGAGTCAAGGTCGCTGAGTATGGATCCGATGTCCGTTTCTGTTGCTAATTTCGCATTTTCGAGATATTCACAATTGAAATTCAACCAGGCAAGTCGTCCGGGGGACGCAGTATACTCCACAAATTTGAACTCCTACGCGCGGTGACTCCTCTGCTGTTGTGGCCTTCTGACACTCCCAATCGCAAAACTAATGCCGAATTCGTGATCTACATCCCAGAATACCCCAGAATCAACATACAACACCCCTAACTTCCTATGGATTCGCAGAAACGAAATTCTGCAGTTGGGGTACGGTAGCATGCGATTTCGTCATAGGTACGTTCAAACATTATCTAAACGATAAACGAATGCCAAATTCGTAATCAGCGCCCCCGAAAACCCCGGAATCGAGCATAATATCGCAAAAGTCGACCCGACACTCACAATTCAAACGAACACGGCAGGGATACTGTAGCTTCGAAATTATTCCAAAGCACTTTTCTAGACCAGATTTCAGCGTAGAATCGTTTGAAACCACCTTTGGAACGATTCGGCAACGCATTCGAGCGCTACAAACGCCGAAACACAAAAATCGCAATTTTCGACCCCGGAGTCAAACAAGTCTCTTTTAAAAAGCGGAGTGGTTTTGAGCTTTGAATTTTTACTGAGATTGTAGCAAGGCCCTTTCCGGTTTCGTGCAGCGTCTTTGACTCTCCTCGCGACTACACTTTTTAGAGTGGTCTTGCTACGCAACATTGGTATCGCTCGGGTTTAATTCTTTACACCAAGAAAATCATCTTTTCAGACTAAATTAAACAAGTGATACGTGACACTCCTTGAGTGTCAGATAGGCACTCCGCGTGATTGTTTTAGCAGACGGGGGCACAGAAACTCCAACAAGTGTTGCATTCCCGTTAAATATGTTTGTTCCCAATTGTTTCAGCGTAGAACTAGGGTCTATAGCCCAGGGTGGGCCTAAGCAGATGCCATACACTTAGAGGTCGATGTGGCGCAAGTGACGCGTTGGAGCAGGCTGTACTGACGACGATGAGCGCAGGCTGTACTGACCGCTGACTGTCTATAGCCACTCACAATGTAGAATGCCAGCGGCGCCCCAAACCCAATTGTACAGGCGCGCCTTATCTACGCTGCACAGCGGGGGATCCCCCGCTGGGGTGGACGGCGTCGGTGCTACAGTACGATGCTCCTATAACTCGGTTCGATTGCGCGTGCGTAGACGCCTTTCTCAGCGCGTCTTATATACGGACGGCGTACTGTAGGCGCAGCAGAATCAATGGCAGACGGTTTTTTCGGAATTTCGCGAAATTATACAGAGCGTGAGTATTCGGCCAAAATCAGGCTAAATACACCGCAAATCGCCAAACAAACGACGGTTTCGTGTTCTACTGCGTTAGAAAGCCCAGACACGACTGTCAACACAATTTTGAAAATTCGACCCCGGGACCCAATTTTTGGCCGGCCGGGAGCCGAAATCAGGGTAAAGGCGTCCCAAATCGCAAAACAAACACCGGATTCGTGTTCAGCGTCGTCGAAAACCCCCGAAACAGGTGAAAACTCAATTTCGAAAATTTGACCTCGGGATTCAAAAATTCGGCGCGGCCGGGATACGGTACCTCAAGATGGTCAAAACACTTCGTCTAGACCAACTTTTAACGAGGAACATGATGCAACGGTCAATTTGCCGCTAAAGGCATGCTTTCCAGCCCAAAAATCCACCCAAAGTCGAGAATCCGAATTTTCCGCTCGGGACCCGGGACTTTTGTGACCGCGGATCTCCCGAACGACAAGACCGATATCGGCGGTTTTGGTGTCGAATGAAAGGTAATATAAGTGTCCAGGTCAGAAATAAAATTGGCGAGGATCCACCGTCGCAAACTCGAGTTACGATTTTTTAAAGGTCGGAAAAAAATTCAAAATTTTGAATTTTCTACCGTACGCCCGCGTCGGACCACCTAGGGAGCCCGTTCCGGCGATGCCGCCTAGAGGACCCAAAGGCCTACAACATATCCAAAAATCACCAAATTCGGTCCACTATTGCGAAAATTGTGGGGTGATTTTTTTTTACTTAGCAAAAATTCGAATTTTTGAATTTTCGCAAAATTCTTCCACCGCCGAAATTTTTTCACCCCCCGAGCACGCTGCGCGTCTCATAAGCTATCTTTTAAAAAAAAATTTGGCTCCTAGGTGGTTCGTAGCGAGCGCTAGGACGTGTTATGTTAACTGTAGGCTTTACCGCTCCTATAGCACTCCTTCGCTTTTCAAGCGGCGGAGTGCCAAACAATCTCCGGTATTAAAAAGTTGAGTTTGTATTCTGACTGACTTTGCAAAGAGTTGCGTTCTTTCTGCAGAGAGTGCAAGAGTTCATCGCCCGCACGCTCCGCTTCATGACCCCCGCTTCGCAAGAGGGTATTGCATAGCAATATTGATTTCGCCCGCGATTTGGCTTTTAGAGCAAGAACATCCCTCTTTCAAGCAACGTTTTCAAAAAAAGTGACAAACACTTGTAAAAGTTTCGGCAAACACTTTCCAGAGCACAAAACAGCGCACTACGAGCAATCAAACCGTGTCGCACATCTGCATGTAGCAAACAGCGATCTTAGTGTTAAAATATCGAGAATGGCGTTTTCTGCGGTGCGTCCTTGCGTTATTGAAAAATCTTTGCTGCCGCGTGAAAGAGCACGCCGAGAGCTTGCACCTGACGTGTCGATTGCCACCTTACGACGTTAGGCGAGCGAGTTAGAGCCGTTTTGTGCTTTTGCACATTCGAGTTACTGTAACTCGCGAAATTCAAACGTTTGAGTTTCGACCAATGGGAGAGCAAATAATCAGTGAGTCGGGAGCTATCCAAAAAGCTCGAGATCGTCTCTCTACGACGCAAGTTGAGCGCGTTAGAGCGATTCAGTGTCAAAATGCCGAGAATGGCGTTTTCCGCTGTGCGTGTTTGCGTAATTGAAAAAACTTTTGCAGACGCATGAAAGAAAACGTCGAGAGCTTTCTGCTGACGTGTCGCTTGCCACTCTACGACGTAAGACGAGCGAGTTAGAGCCGTTTTGTGCTTTTGTACCTTTGAGTTACTGTAACTCGCGAAATTCAAACTTTTGAGTTGCGACCAATGGGGGAACAAATGATCAGTTGGTTGCGAGCTATCCAAAAAGCTCGAGATCGTCTCTCTACGACGCAAGTTGAGCGCGTTAGAGCGATTTTAGCGTCAAAATGCTGAGAATGGCGTTTCTCGCGGTGCGTGTTTGCGTAATTGAAAAAACTTTTGCAGACGCATGAAAGAACACGTCGAGAGCTTTCACCTGACGTGTCGATTGCCGCTCTACGACGTAACACGAGCGAGCTAGGGCCGTTTGCGTTTTGACCTTTGGGTTACTGTAGCGCGCGCAATTCAAACTTTTGAATTTGAAACCTCTTAGCGGAATGATCAGTGAGTCGAGACCTATCCGTAGAGCCCAAGATCTCCGCTCTACGACTTTCCAACGCCGAGATCTGGGAGCGTACGCACGTACGCACGCACGCACGCCGAGCTCTCGTATGGTGTCGCCCGCCTGAGGGCGGGCGAAAAAAGACACTGGAATCTAGCGCAAAACTACAGGTTAATTGTTAGCATGATTTGATGTTGGCTTGCAGTGAGCTCTTCAGCGATGTCAAGACCGCCGCTCTGCAACGCACGAGTGCCAAGATATAACAAACCAAAGTCTGCAGTTTTCATCGCGTTTTGGTTACTGTAGCCCTCTCATTGACATTTTGAAACTTTTTGTTGTCGGATTCTTGCTCAGGAGGTCGAGAGCTTCATTTTGATATGCGATTCGACTAGGTTCTATGAAGTTTTGACTTTTTGCGGACATTACTTCAGGATACTGTAGCGCGCAATTTTTGAAACTTGTTATTATTTCGACGTCACAGTTCGCGAGAGTAGTTCGAGGGCTACCAGTCGATGTGTCGAAATAAACCCAACGACGTCAGACAAGCGAGTTATTAAGCCCGAACTAAGCGTGTCGTTTTCAGTTTTTGACGCGTTTTGGTTACTGTAGCTCTCTGTTTAAACTTTTAAAAGTTTTTGTTGTCGGATTCGTGCTCAAGAGCTCGAGCGCTTCACTTTGATATGCGATTTGACTAGCTTTGGTCAACTTTTTTCTTAGAACGGACCCCACTTTGGGATACTGTAGCGCACGAGTTTGAAAACTTATTTCAGTTTTGAACACCCAGATGGCGAGAGTAGTCCGAGGGCTACCCGTCGATGTGTCGACCTCAACCCAGCGACGTCAGACGAGCGAGTTATTAAGCCCGAAGCAAGCGTGTCGTTTCCAGTTTTCGACGCGTTTTGGTTACTGTAGCTCTCTGTTTAAACTTTTGAAACTTTTTGTTGTCGGATTCGTGCTCAGGAGCTCGAGCGCTTCACTTTGATATGCGATTTGACTAGCTTCGCTCAACTTTTGTCTTAAAATGGACCCCACTTTGGGATACTGTAGCGCGCGAGTTTGAAAACTTATTTCACTTTTGAACACTCAGATGGCGAGAGGAGTCCTCAGGCTACTCGACGATGTCTCAAACTCCACCATACGACGTCAGACGAGCGAGTTATTAAGCCCGAAGCGAGCGTGACGCACGAACGTACGTACGAACGTATGTACGTACATGTACGAACGTACGTACGCACGCACGCACGCACGCCGAGCTCTTGATAGGGTTCGCTCGGCTGAGGCCGAGCGAAAAAAGTCGCAGTGCAAGAAAGTTTTTTGTGTTTCGGCCGATTTTCTCCGTTCATGGCTCATTCGATAGAGGGCATCTGGGAAGGAGCAACAAGAGTAGTCTCGCCGCTCTAGCTGCTACCTAGCTCGCACAGCAGCCCGTCAAAGTCGACCCGGGGCCAAAAATCGCGAATTTTTCAAATTTGACGCCAAAATGGGTCCCGCAGCGATCCAATTCATTTTTTTCGCTCGGCCTCAGCCGAGCGAACCCTATCAAGAGCTCGGCGTGCGTACGTACGTACGTACGTACGTGCGTACGTGGGTCACGCTCGCTTCGGGCTTAATAACTCGCTCGTCTGACGTCGTAGGAAGGAGTTTGAGACGTCGACGAGTAGCCCGCGGACTCCTCTAGCTACCTGAGTAGTCAAACCAAAATAAGTTTTCAAACTCGCGCGCTACAGTATCCCAAAGTGAGGTCCATTTTAAGACAAAAGTTGACCGAAGCTAGTCAAATCGCATATCAAAGTGAAGCGCTCGAGCTCCTGAGCACGAATCCGACAACAAAAAGTTTCAAAAGTTTAAACAGAGAGCTACAGTAACCAAAACGCGTCAAAAACTGGAAACGACACGCTTGCTTCGGGCATAATAACTCGCTTGTCTGACGTCGCTGGGTTGAGTTCGACACATCGACGGGTAGCCCTCGGACTACTCTCGTGAACTGTGACGTCGAAATAATAACAAGTTTTAAAAATTGCGCGCTACAGTATCCCAAAGTAATGTCCGCGAAAAGTCAAAACTTCATCGAACCTAGTCGAATCGCATACCAAACTGAAGCGCTCGACCTCCTGAGCAAGAATCCGACAACAAAAAGTTTCAAAAGGTCAATGAAAAGACTACAGTAACCAAAACGCGATGAAAACTGCAGATTTTGGTTTGTTATATTTTGGCACTCGTGCGTTGCAGAGCGGCGGTCTTGCATCGCTGAAGAGCTCATGGCAAGCCAACATCAAATCATGCTCACAATTGTCCTGTAGTTTTGCGTTAGATTCCAGTGTCTTTTTTAAATTTAGTCTGAATAGATGGTTTTCTTGGTGTAAAGAATTAAACCCGAGAGATACCAATGTTGCGTAGCAAGACCACTCCAAAAAGTGTAGTCGCGAGTAGAGTCAAAGACGCTGCACGAAACCGGAAAGGGCCTTGCTACAATCTCAGTAAAAATATATAGCTCAAAACCACTCCGCTTTTTAAAAGAGACTTGTTCCACCCTCGGCCCTATCGAGTACTACAACATATCAAAAGATAGTATTCTCCCCCTTAATCGCCGGTTGTCTGTCTGTTCTTCTCTCTGCCTCTTTCCCCCCTTTGCCCCCCCCGACTGGGCCCGTATACCCTGGCGACCTATGGGGCGCTACCCTGGGGCGGGCCCACTGATTTGCCGAAACTGGTTCGTTACGCGGAAAAGGCTACTGTAGACGAGAAAATTCAAACTTTTTGAATTTCGCTCTAGACAGTGGAGCCTGCTTGGAAGGGCGGGCAAGGCGGTTGATATCGTGGGTGTGTGGGGTGGGCAATGTGCACCTTCACGATCCACAGCGACGGACCACTGCGGTGTACTGTAAGTGAGAAAATTCAAATTTTTGAATTTCGCTCTAGACAGTGGAGCCTGCTTGGAAGGGCGGGCAAGGCTGTTGATATCGGGGGTGTGTGGGGTGGGCAATGTGCAACTTCACGCACCCGGCCACGACGCGCTGCGGAATACTGTAAGTGAGAAAATTCAATTTTTTGAATTTCCCTCTAGACGGCGGAGCCTGCTTGGCACGGCCAGATGAGGAAGCTGATATGACAGCCAGATAGGGCAACGCTGGGCAAGACTGCACGTGTGCAGTATGGACGCATAGAAGCATAGAGTAGCAAGAAAATTAAAATTTTTACCTCAATTCAAATTCAAATTTTCAAACTCACATATCAATGTAAAACAGAGTAGTGGTTAGGCGGCGGCTGTCGAGCGAGGCGCGCAGCGCCGAGCGAGACGAAAAGCCTGGAGCGGGCGAGCGAAGCGAGCCCGCGCAGGGCTTTTCTCCGCGCGCGCCGAAGGCGCGCGCCCCGGCCGCTACTAAACCCTTATATGCAACTTTTTCGAGTTCTACCTTGTTTAACCCATTTTTCAGTACTTTGAAAATTTAAATTTTCGAATTTCCCGCCAACGGGGTCCCGCAGCGTGGCCCCATTGGTCTTCCACCCTGGCCCCTTACTAGACCTACCCAACGCAAAAGACCGTTTGCAAATCGGCCGCTTCACGCGCGAACGCCATCCGGTTAAAATTAATGCGTTTCGCGCACAATCGCTATATACTCCACACTTTTTGTGGAGTATAAAAATGTCAAAAATCGACTTGACGCCTTCTTTTGCTTCTTTTTTGGAGGAGGCTCCACGGTATGTATACTTTTTGCCTGCCTTTTGCCCAGTCCTTTGCCTCGTTGCGCCTGTCTCTTCTTCAACTCAGCGGACCCTGCAGCAATGGCCTCTTCAGAAAAGTTTTCTGCTCCTTCTGTGACCCTGTGCACTGCAGACTTGCCAATGTCCTTGCCTTCGACCACATCAGTAGCAATAGCAGCTCCTGTGCGCAAGGCTTCCTTGGGTACGGCCAGGGGGGGGGGGGGCCGAAACGCGGCACAAAGCCGAAAATAGGATCCGCGCCAGCTAGCTGTGTGCTCCATTTCTCGCACGTGCCTGTACCGATTTCTATAAGATTTTGCACACTTACACACTGATATGTTTGCCTTCGAATGCTGTATTAACCACCTGACTCAGCGTTGCAATCAGTGGAAAATTCTGGCGAAGTTCGAAATTGGCGCAATTTTTGTCGATTTCCGCTGCGTCAAACTTTATTTTCTAGCTCACGCAAGAGAGGAGATAAAAATTTTCTGATGACATGTCAGCGATGCGGAATTATGTTCTCTTTCGAATGCAAGCAGTTCCAGCCCGATCGGTCCACGTTTGCGAAAGTTACAACCCGAAACGTGGCCGCGGGTCGCAATTTCCGAAATTTACGAAAATCTAATTTTTTGGTTTTTCGCCCGTAACTTCTCGCCCTTTTGACCTTTTGGGCAAGTTGGGAGTGCAATCGATTGCTCTCGTCGAGGCGCATCGAATGGTGTCTAAATCGACGCGATTGCTCTACCCTGTGCTTCTTTACGACCGAAAAAGCTTTCCGGGTGTGCGGCACCGATTTCAGAAGAAATGCCACAAAAAAGTTTAGAAGCGAAATTAAAAAATCCGGCCTGGTAGCAATTTAGAAGACCCTTGGTGGCATAGCGTGCCGCAAAAATGTCCGCTCTTCGGCTTAATTTTGAACGAATGCATAGTATGTCGAAATTTTTAGAAACCGATTTTTTGGCTTGTTTGGCCCATATCTCGAGACTGGAGTGTCGTTTCGACATCGGACAACAACTAATCGATAGCCACTGAGATGCTCTACAAATTATGTTTAATCGACCATTTACGAAATCTTTGCGGTTTTTGACGAATTTGCCAATTTTCACCAAACGGTACATTTGAACCACTGACAGTGGAAATGACTGGCGGACGCACGTTCAAAGTGCCGCCACCTCCTGTTTCATTAGTTAATTTAATTTATTTAGTTTAATCGTAAATTTAGTCAATTAGAATTTCTTATCAAAGCCACATTGTCGAAGCGTTACAGTCTAGCTGAAGAAGCGAAGCGTTACAGTCTACGCGAGAACAATAATGTCGCGAAACGGCACGTCTTCCGTATGGTGCAATAGTAGCGAAGAGTACACTTCTTATGCTAGCTACTGGTAATCTCCGGACAAGTTGGCAGCTCAAATGCATGTCTAAGTAGTGTCAACTTAAATAAAAAGAGTGGATCGGCTTAAAATATGTTGGCAAAATATGTCAAGGAAATCTACCGATGACATCTTTACTTTGAACGTGTCGGCACTTTGAACGTGCGTCCGCCAGTCATTTACACTGTCAGTGGTTCAAATGTACCGTTTGGTGAAAATTGGCAAATTCGTCAAAAACCGCAAAGATTTCGTAAATGGTCGATTAAACATAATTTGTAGAGCATCTCAGTGGTTATCGATTAGTTGTTGTCCGATGCCGAAACGACACTCCAGTCTCGAGATATGGGCCAAACAAGCCAAAAAATCGGTTTCTAAAAATTTCGACATACTATGCATTCGTTCAAAATTAAGCCGAAGAGCGGACATTTTTGCGGCACGCTATGCCACCAAGGGTCTTCTAAATTGCTACTAGGCCGGCTTTTTTAATTTCGCTTCTAAACTTTTTTTGTGGCATTTCTTCTGAAATCGGTGTCGCACACCCGGAAAGCTTTTTCGGTCGTAAAGAAGCACAGGGTAGAGCAATCGCGTCGATTTAGACACCATTCGATGCGCCTCGACGAGAGCAATCGATTGCACTCCCAATTTGCCCAAAAGGTCAAAAGGACGAGAAGTTACGGGCGAAAAACCAAAAAAATAGATTTTCATAAATTTCGAAAATTGCGACCCGCGGCCACGTTTCGGGTTGTAACTTTCGCAAACGTGGACCGATCGGGCTGGAACTGCTTGCATTCGAAAGAGAACATAATTCCGCATCGCTGATATGTCATCAGAAAATTTTATCTCCTCTCTAGCGTGAGCTAGAAAATAAAGTTTGACGCAGCGGAAATCGACGAAAATTGCGCCAATTTCGAACTTCGCCAGAATTTTCCACTGATTGCAACGCTGAGTCAGGTGGTTAATACAGCATTCGAAGGCAAACATATCAGTGTGTAAGTGTGCAAAATTTTATAGAAATCGGTACAGGCACGTGCGAGAAATGGCGCACACAGCTAGCTGGCGCGGATCCTATTTTCGGCTTTGTGCCGCGTTTCGGCCCCCCCCCCCCCTGGGTACGGCACTACCCGCAGACTTGACGACAGGTATGACAAATCGAAGCAGGCCCCGTAGAAATGAACCCAGAGAGCCACCACGCTGGTAGCGCTCACCAATGAAGATATCAGGGGTTTCAAAATGTTGCTGCCACTCTTGGGGGCTCGCAGGATTGAAGGTACCGCGCATCTTCACAGCAGTCTCTTCCGTCGAAAGTGTAGCTTGACAATGACCTTGCCAAAATCGAACAGTACTGGCTCAGAGCTGTGGCTCGTCCTTATATAGATTTTCACACTGTCGAACCTGTTCAGCAGCACGTCGCAGTAGTCGATGTTGGGGAAGACACTGTCGTGTACACTGCCGTAGACACCAACCGCCGGAACAATCTTGATGACTTGAGCCTTGACGTTCCCAATCAGCTGAGGAGAGACGATGTCACAGTAGATGTAGAAGCAGTCGGTGCCTCCCTTGATGTCGGCTCCATAGGTCGCACGCATGACAGAGTGTCCATGCACGTTCTTTGTATCCTTGTCCACGTGGAAGGCAATCTTCGGCTCTTTGAAGCCCAGGGTGTATTGGAGTTGATAGTTCATTTCCACAGCCACCACTGTAGCATTGTTCATTTGCAGCTCGACCCTGCCATCCACCAGGTCAAAGTGCACGTGTGGCCCATCTTCCAGTATTCGCCTGGCTTTTTCCACAAACTCTTCAGTCTTGTTCTCGATCGTGGCAAACATCTTCCATTTCGGCTTCATATCTGCCATCTTCTTGTCCCAGTAGAGGCTCACTTGCTCGTTCAGCAGGTCCAACAGCCTGTCGAGGCGTGAATAGTGGCCCGATGGAACGTGGATGGTCTCTGTGTGCTGGTAGGACCTCTTGTGCTCGTCCCAGTGGAAGGAGGTGACGACGCCGTCGTTGAAGCGTCTGTGAAAAATGCATAAAGGGCGTGCACTTGGTCAGTTTTGTCAGTTGCTGCATTTCTTGCAATGGACTTTGGTCAGCTGCTGCAAGAGTTCTCCACTCCTCCTTCCGAGATGGCTTCCCAGCTTCCTGCCTACGGCCTCGACTCGCAGTTGCCTTCCTACAGGCTCGACTCGCAGCTGCCTCCTGTGCCAGAGGACGACACGGACCTGCTGGTCACCCACCCTTCATTCAACAAGGGCCCTCGGAAAAGGGTGCCGATCAAGGCCAAGGCGAGTGTCTCCAACAACGACAAGCTCTACAAGGAGATTGAGGAAGCCCCCTTCAAACGTCCCAAGGCTCCGCCCATGAAGAAGGTAGAGGAGAAGAGTGGTGACAAGGTTGCAGAGAAGGCTTCAGGGAAGACCGAAGAAAAGGCCACCCAGACTGACAAGAAGGTGCCTGATGTGATCCTGCTGCAGCCGTACTTCCACGTTGATCTGCACCTGTGACTCGCTCATTCCTTTGTGAACTGTGTGCGTCGGCCAGTTTGGCTCGCCGAAAAAGTGTTTGTGCTGTTGAGGGTCTATACTTTTGGGCTCTGTGTGGTTGAGGGTCAAAAATCTCACCCCTTGCCTTGTCTAAGGGTCGAAAATCTGAACCCTTGGTAGCTATGAGGGCCAAAACTCCGACCCCTTGCACAGGTGAGGGCAAAAACTCTGACCCCTCGCACTATTGGGTGCTCTTCTACAGGGGGCTTGTTTGTTGACTGGTGAAGTCTGAGGACCCTCATAAATCGATTCCTCTCATCGAGACGACTTCAACGAACCCCTACACGACCACATTCAGCAAAGGCAGCAACGAGTTATGACCCGACCACGTTTGCGTGGCCCGCGTAGACGTGGTGCGTGGTACGAGGTCGCCGATGGCACCATTGGAGTCCTCTCGTCGAGACGGTTTCAGCGAACCCCAACAATGCCATGTTCCGTCCATCCAATCAAAAGTTACGAAATTGCGGCACCTTTTTGCAAAAATAGCGCTCCTGGTACATTTTTGAGGGTCGCCGATAACACCATTGTAATTTTCTCGGCGAGACGGTTCAAACGAACCCCAACAACGCTATGTTTGGATGAGCCAATAAAAAGTTGATTTTTGAGGCTAAATAAGTGCAAAAATAGCGCTCGTGGTACATTTGTGGGCGATGCCGTTGGCACCATTGAATTCGTCTCGCCGAGACGGTTCAAACGAACCCTTATTTGATAGAGTTCCGATGTGTTTTGAATTTGTTAACAATTTGTCAGTATGCTGAAACTCCCTTTCGTGGGCGACGTTTTTTCCCCCAGGGCATTCGTGGTAGGTCGGAGAGGGTCGGCGTGGCCACCGTGGGATTCTACGCGTCGAGACGGTTCGGATGGATAGACTACTGGCGCCCCCTGGTGGCTGCACGCAACAACCAGAAATTCAAATCTCGTGGATGCGTGTTTCTCCTCTTGGCCAGTAGGCGGCGCTGCGCACGTTTCTCCTCATGGCCGGCAGGAGGCGCTGCAGTCACTCCCAGCAGGAGGTCCTGGCCTCATAAAGGTGGAGATTGGCGGCCATCTTCAGTCCCTGCACCCACTTAACCTCTCTCCCCACCACCAACGCATACACAGTAACGGTAGGTAAGGTGTAGGCGGGCACAACTCAGCAACTTGGGCTTGTGTCCTGCAATCTACAGCCTTGGGCTTATAAGGGTGCGCTTATTAGAGACACTCTGTGGCTTGGGCTTATTGAGACAGTTGCCGGCTTGGGCTTATATTAGAGACTCCAGAAGGAGAACATCAACTGTGCTGCACCAGGCTTAGGCTTGGAGGGGGTATGCTTTCTGAGGGTTAGGCTTTCACTCTGCTCAATCTCTACCTTAGGTTTAGCGGAGGACGAGACGTGAGTCTGAGAGTGAAACGAGTGTCATATTTGAATTCAGCGTGAAAAACTACCTTGGGTACATGTGCTGTACGTACACCTATGGAGGAGGAGGGAGGAGCGCCGGGCATCCTGGCCCATGGGGTACTGACCCGTAAGGTGGTGGGGCCCGTAGGGTGGCACGACCAGGCTGGGCATGGGTGGTCTGCACTCTACAGCCCTTTTCACCAGAAACCTCGCAGCACTTTTCACGAGAAACTTTTCACGAGAAACTTCGTAGCACTTTTCACCAGAAAGCATATCCTTACTACTATTGCAACTGTTAGTAGGTTTGTGATACCGTGGCTCACGAACTGTTACTCAAGTGCAGAACTATTACTCAAGTTCGTTGCTGCATTTGCAGTATCGACTCGATAGTCGGCACAGACAGTGAATATACGTGAGCTACAATACAGGGTGGCCCACCGAAAAGTGACCAACTTTGTTGGCTTATATCTCTTGCGTGCTTTGGCCGATTTGGCTCAAATTTGCAACGAATGTAGTACATAAACTAACTTAAAGATGTGCAAATTTTCAACTTTGCAAGTAGTGTAATGATGTGACAAGATTAACGAGACGCTTCCCCAGACAATCGACGCTGAATTTAACGCGATTTTTCAAAAGTTTTTGATTTTCCCGAGCTTTGAATATGTCACAAAGTAAGTCATCCCTAGTATCCTAGTTTTTGTCTCATGCCGCTACGACATTTCTAGCCTTAGTTACAAGGTGTCAAAGTTGGTCCATTGCTCCACAGATACCGCGGTTCTTTAACGAAAACGACTGTATCTTTTGTCAAACTCAATCCAGCCAGCTGAAATTTTGACATACCATAGAAAATAAACTGTTCAACAATTGCTGCGAGCTTAGGAGAAATCCTGATTCATTAGCGCATCACACTGAGCGGCGGCCACCTAAATAGTGGCTGATCGTTGTGTTGCTCGTTCAATCTCACTCGTTGGGGAAGCAAAACGGTTGTAACTAGGCACATCTTTAAGTTAGTTTATGTAGAACATTCGTTGAAAATTTGAGTTAAATCGGCCAGCGCACGTAAAAGATATAAGCCAACAAAGTCGGTCAGTTTTCGCTGGGCCACCCTGTACGTATTACCTTGCATGAATGGCTTCTACATTTGCCGACCGCGATATTTGAGTCAAAAGTACATCAGGTACCTAGATATGTATTTATGTGTACTTACGAGCAGGTTACATCGTTGATCACTGACTACGTTTTCGAAAGGTCCAAAATTCTTTCTTCTCCAGAATTCGCACCACTGTATTGCTTGCGCTTTCGTGTTCTGCTGCCTGGCTACAGATTGTGAGCAGTTGTTCCCCTACCGTACATTGACATTACAGTAGCAAAGTATTCGAGGTTGCAGCCAATGCCCGTCTTCAGGCGATCGCCGTCTAGACGGCCATCGCCTGATGCGTCAGTCAATCCCAGTCTTCACAGGAAAAAGCGTCCGCGGCCTCGTCTAGACGGCAATCGGCTGAAAACGGCCATCGCCTGTGACATATTCACGCTAAGTACGGCGCTCTGTATGGTGTACTAAGTCGATTCTGTTAGTGGCGTCGTCTTTCTGCTGTGGAGGCGCTGCAACCAAGACGTACACACAAGTCATAACCTTGTTAGAGCGTAGTGTACAGTGTCGGCGCTGCGCTGTCCGCGCCGCGGCGACTGAGAAGACCGCCTCGCTGCACAGAGGTGCGCTGTCATTCCAGAGAAAGACGCAGTGCGTTGCAAACTGCTGTCTGCCCGATAATGTCGTCGCGCGGGCAAAACTTTGCAAAACACGATCCGTGCAGGTACATCTCGCGTGCCCGTGGCACTCAAAAGAGGGGCATCATAATGTTCAAATACAAATATTCTGTAACGACACATACATACACTGTACCTAGTGTATGTATGAGGCGTTCTCCCGAAAAATGTAGTAAAAGTATCCAGGGGGGGTCAGCAGCCAGAATCGCCACCCCATACATCTTGTAGGTAGTTAAGTTTGTAACACAACGCCACAACTCCGGCAGCTCAATTCCTCGTCTAGTGGGAGTTATGACGATTTTTCCAAACCCTACACTTTCGCGGCGCGCGAACTTTTTCAACTTCGGCGGTGAATAACTCAAGGTAGACAGCCGGCCGGGGGCTCAAATTTGGCATACTTATAGTACCCGATAACAACTATACACTGCAGAGGTTGGAGCTCTCTGTGCTGAGTACAGCGTCGGTACGGTAGCTTCGGCGAAAATTTTTTTCGAACCGTTGTATCTCAAAAACGCCGGAGCCGATCGGTCTAATTCTTGGCCCACCTTGTAGAGCGATCGATTCTGCATTGGAACCCGTGGACATTAGGGTGCCCCTCCTATAGATATTTTTTGAGAAAATTGCAAATTTCGAAAATCGGCACACTATTTTTTCTTATGTTTTCTTAATATCTCGAAAATTAAACATTAATTCAATGTCCAGTTGCCATCAGTTTATGCGCCTCAACATTCTCTATAATTTATGTCTCCACTATGTTTCTCGAATTCTGCACTAATTTCCAGAAATTTCACCTTTTCTGGAAAATTTTGAAAAATCGCACTTTTAATGCGTGTTGTGCGCTAGTTCATGCACACGTGGTTATTTCGACCAGCCTCGTTAACTCGCCTCTATAGGGGCTACCTTTTACAGGCAACAGCTTCTGACCATCGCCGCCGTTCGGGCTCGGCTAATGTGAGCCAGCGGACCTCCAAAATTTTGGACCGATTTCTATGGCAAAGTCCGCTGGCTCGCGTTAGCCAACCCGAACGGCAGCGCTGGGAAGCTGTTGCTGTGTAAAAGGTGCCCTTATAGAGGCGAGTTAACGAGGCTGGTCGAAATAACCGCGTGTGCATGAACTAGCGCACAACACGCATTAAAAGTGCAATTTTTCGAAATTTTTCAGAAAAGGTCAAATTTCTGGAAATTAGTGCAGAATTCGAGAAACATGGTGGAGACATAAATTATAGAGAATGTTGAGGCGCATAAACTGATGGCAACTGGACATTGAATTAATGTTTAATTTTCGAGATATTAAGAAAACATAAGAAAAAATAGTGCGCCGATTTTCGAAATTTGCAATTTTCTCAAAAAATATCTATAGGAGGGACACCCTAATCTCCACGGGTTCCAATGCAGAATCGATCGCTCTACAAGGTGGGCCAAGAATTAGACCGATCGGCTCCGGCGTTTTTTAGATACAACGGTTCGAAAAAAATTTTCGCCGAAGCTACCGTACCGACGCTGTACTCAGCACAGAGAGCTCCAACCTCTGCAGTGTATAGTTGTTATCGGGTACTATAAGTATGCCAAATTTGAGCCCCCGGCCGGCTGTCTACCTTAAGTTATTCACAGCCGAAGTTGAGAAAGTTCGCGCGCCTCAAAAGTGTAGGGTTTGAAAAAGTCGTCATAACTCCCACTAGACGAGGAATTGAGCTGCCGGAGTTGTGGCGTTGTGTTACAAATTTAACTACCTACAAGATGTATGGGGTGGCGATTCTGGCTGCTGACCCCCCCTGGCCACTTTTACTACATTTTTCGGGAGAACGCCTCATACGTTGCAGGCCATGGCCGTCTTCAGGCCACCGCCGTCTAGACGGCTTCTGCCTGGTCGATCAGGCCGTGGACGTCTAGACGGCGCTGGCTTAATGCGTCAGGCCATGGTCGTCTTCTGCTCGAAAAGGAGGTCATGGCCTGATGGACCAGGCCATAGCCGTCTTCAGAAGTGTCAGCTGTCCAAACGCCTGCAGGGAAAGGGCACAGCAGGCCAAGCAGGAGGTGAAGTAGATGGAGGAGTGTTCATCCCACTTACTGTTTGCAGCAAAACTCTGTCGACGTCGCGCCTGGCGGGTTTCAACTGACGCTTAGCGCGACCACCAACCTCAGGGCGCGCTCCGGCGCCCTAAAATCGGTCACCGGTCGCGTTAACGTTAAGCCTAAGTTTCGACCCGCCAGACTGCGACGCCTACTGACTCTTGTGCACTGTGGGCGCAGGGCGAGCTTAAGCTTAGCTTGAACTGGAAGGAATACATTATGGCGGAAACTAACAGAGAAAGAAAAGGACGGCCATGGCCTGACGCATCAGGCAGTCGCCGTCTTCTGCTCGAAAAGACGGCCATGGCCTGATCGACCAGGCCAAAGCCGTCTAGACGGCCATGGCCTGAAGACGGCTATGGCCTGTGACATATACAGTAGCTGCAGGAATGTGAGGGCAGTATCGCTTATGCTGATCCACGTCAAAGTCGACTTACATTTTGAATTTGTGGTCCGGCCTATCAACCTACCGCCAACGATGGCATTCTGGAAATGATCACCTATCGAAAATTCCAGAGCGACCAAGTCGCGCTTTTCCGTCCGTTTTTTCGCCCGCCCTCAGGCGGGCGACACCATACGAGAGCTCGGCGTGCGTGCGTGCGTACGTACGTGCGTGCGTGCGTCCGTAACGCTCCCAGATCTCGGCGTTGGAAAGTCGTAGAGCGGAGATCTTGGGCTCTACGGATAGGTCTCGACTCACTGATCATTCCGCTAAGAGGTTTCGAAATTCAAAAGTTTGAATTGCGCGCGCTACAGTAGCCCAAATGTCAAAACGCAAAACGGCTCTAACTCGCTCGTGTTACGTCGTAGAGCGGCAATCTACACGTCAGGTGAAAGCTCTCGACGTGTTCTTTCATGCGGCTACAAAACTTTGTTCAATTACGCAAACACGCACCGCGGAAAACGCCATTCTCGGCATTTTGACGCTAAAATCGCTCTAACGCGCTCAACTTGCGCCGTAGAGAGACGATCTCGAGCTTTTTGGATAGCTCCCGACTCACTGATCATTTGTTCTCCCATCGGTCGAACTTCAAAAGTTTGAATTTCGCGAGTTACAGTAACTCGAAGGTGCAAAAGCAGAAAACGGCTCTAACTCGCTCGTCTTACGCCGTAGAGTGGCAACCGACACGGCAGGTGAAAGCTCTCGACGTGGACTTTCATGCGGCTACAAAACTTTGTTCAATTACGCAAACACGCACCGCTGAAAACGCCATGCTCGGGATTTTGACGCTAAGATTGCTCTAAATCGCTCAACTTGCGTCATAGAGAGACGATCTCGAGCTTTTTGGATAGCTCCCGACCCACTGATCATTTTTTCCCATCGGTCGAAATTCAAAAGTTTGAATTTCGCGAGTTACAGTAACTCGAAGGCGCAAAAGCAGAAAACGGCTCTAACTCGCTCGTCTTACGCCGTAGAGTGGCAATCGACACGGCAGGTGAAAGCTCTCGACGTGGTCTTTCATGCGGCTACAAAACTTAAAAACTTGTAAAAGTTTTGACAAACAATTGACAGAGCACAAAAGAGCACACTACGAGCAATCAAGTTGTGTCGCACTTCTGCAAGTAGCAAAGAGATATCTTAGTGTTAGAATTTCGACAATGGCGTTTTCTGGGGTGCGTGTTTGCGTAATTGAAAAGCGTTGCTTGAAAGAGGGATGTTCTTGCTCTAAAAGCCAAATCGCGGGCGAAATCAATATTGCTATGCAATACCCTCTTGCGAAGCGGGGGCTCATGAAGCGGAGCATGCGGGCGATGAACTCTCGCACTCTCTGCAGAAAGAACGCAACTCTTTGCAATGTCAGTCAGAATACAAACTCAACTTTTTAATACCGGAGCTTGTTAAGAATCGGCCAGTAGCTGAGAGTGTCAGTGGCCCGGCCAACGGTCAAGGCAAACGTCGTCAGAGGATAATCGGGGCGGGGTGGCAGCGGAAGCCATGCGCGTCCACGCCATCGACACGATCAAGGCGCTAGCCTGCTTCTGCGTCGTTTTCATCCACGCGTTGGGTACCATCCGCCACCAGGGGGAGGCGGACAGCCTCGGCTGGTGGGGCGCCAGCCTGCTGGGCGCCTGGACCTTCTGGCCCGTGCCCGCCTTCTTCATGATGAGTGGCTACTTCCTGCTGAAGGACAGGGCGGCCGAGGGCCCGCTCGACTTCTACCGACGCCGACTCCGGGTGATGGGCCTGCCCGCGCTCTTCTGGATCGCCCTCTTCCTCCTCTGGGAGTGGCGCTGGGAGGCCAACGTGGCTAGCTGGGCGCACGTCTGGAGCGCCCTGCTCATGGGCGCCCTGCATGGCCACCTCTTCTTCCTCTTCGCCATCGTGGGCCTCTACGTCTTGGCCTGGCCTCTGCGAAGGGCCATGACTGGCACCAAGGAGGGCGGCGCCCTGCTGGGCCTCGGCGCCCTGCACACGCTCTTCCGCGCGGGACACGAGGCCGCCGACCTCCTGCTGGGGAGGGAGCTGTTTCGGGAGCGCACCTTCGCCTCCCTTCCTCTCCACTATCTGGGCTACTTCGTCATGGGCCAGTGGCGGATTGGTTTGAAGCCACCTGTGGATTGAGCTTAGAAATTGGCGCTGGAAGGTGTCCGCCGCAGGCAAACTTTTGATATCTCCAGAACGTCCACGCAAAGTCCTCAATGTTTATAGCTGAACTTGAGGAATGAGTTGGGGGGGGGGGGGGTGGGAGAGGAGGGGGGGGGGGGGGTGGGAGGGGAGAGTAGCTGCAAGGAATGCCCCCCCCCTCTCGTCATCCGCCACTGTCGCGGGCTACGGCTACCGGCTTCTCCACGAGCAGGGGGCGCTCGCGCCCCACCGCTGGCGCATACTGGCCGCCCTACTGCCGACTCAAACTGTCTACCTGGTCGTCAAGTACCTCGAGGTCACGGGACTACGACGTCGCCGACTATCGGAACTTGGCGGCTTCGATTACAACGGTACTTCCGCGTTCTCTTGCCTCGACGAAGGTTGGCTGTACCGTCGTGCGGCCCTGCGGCGGCCCGGTCCCTACGTGTCGCACAGCTACTGGGTCGACAGTTACTTCAGCGTCTTCCAGTTGGCGATCACCAGCTTGCTCTTCGCCCTACTGCTGACGTCGGCCGTCTGCGAGCGACTCGGCAGAAGCCGGGCGGTCCAGCTGGTATCCTCGGCCAGCTTCGGTGTCTACCTCGTCCACCCCATCTTCATCAATCTGACGACAGAGTGGATGTTCGGAGGGGCGGCGCCCACGAACCTCGGCCTGGTTCTCCTACTGGCCGTCTTGGCCTTCGTAGAGGCCCTTCTGGCCACGCTGCTTCTACAGCTGGTACCGGGACTCCGCCTGCTCGCGCTGGGCAGGCCCAATCCGGCGCTCATCTGCTGCGTCGGCGACCCACAACTATCGCGGGAGGAAGGCGCTCCCCTTCTGCCGACCGGCGCAACGACAACTCTCGCCGAAGCGGAAGGAAGCTGACGTGCCACCGTTGGACGGTGCCTATCTTATCCCACCGGGTGGTTTCTGTGTGTTGTGTCTCTCAGTCCCGTCAGACTTCAGTTGAACGTACTGCAGGTTCTTGTTACATTCAGAATGTAAGACACAGTACATGCATACATGCAGTGTAGTTTGTAGTTTTGGGTGTCAAGCGCTGGAAGTGAAATATCCGACTTCATGGTAAGGTCTGCAACAAGGCCTTGCAGTATCCACTGAAACTTCGATAACGTCGGCCGTATCATGGTAGTAGGCTACTCATTTCGTCTTTACTACCTTGCACCCTGGATCGTACATACTAGCTATTCTAGCTATGTAGCACTCTAGCACCACCACCCAACCCAACACACCGCTCCTTACATGGCACACCGGCGTCGAAACTACAACATTCTGAAGAAAGCGAGCATAGCTACGGTGGTGGCTAGACCAATCTATCTCTGGTCGACAAAGGTGTAGCTGCGGCTGGTGTCCCAGCTGCGCGACTTGCCGTAGTAGGACGAGAGGGGAGAGGACGAGTGGCGGGAGGCGCTGCCGGCGCTGCTCGGCATCGTCAGGCGCTTGGCCGGAGTGTAAAGAGGGCTGTAGTAGGTGGTGGTCAAGGGGCGCTGCCTTTCCTGGCCCCCTTCCAGCTTCAGTTCCCGGGGACGAAAGAGAGGGAGCTCGTCCCTCCACTCTTCCTCGTCGCCGCCAGCGCCGCCGGCCTGCTCGCTGAACTGCCTGTGGCATCCGATGAGGCAGCAGAGAGCCCACAGACAAAGGACCACGAACAACAGAGAGAGGAGGAAGACAATTCCTGGAGTGGGATTTTCATACAAGTGTAGAAATCGCGCTGCGCGATAAGTGTTGCCACTGGCGCACCGCAGATGACGAGTCGATCTTTGTCCTCTCGCTTCAGCGTCAGGAACACCAACGCTCCCAAGACGACGGTCAGACAGACCGACAGAGTTGTCACTATGACCTGAAGCACGGCGCTGTCTTGTCTCCATGTCCAGCCTAATTATGGCGCGGGTACTGTCAGACAGACCTGAACAAGGAGTCGAGGTAGTAGGTAGACGGCGTTCTGCGTCAGCAGGCCCAGCCAGAAGAAGAAGACCACCAGAGCGAAGAGAAGAAGGAACAGCGCCCGCAGGACTATCACCGGGATGGCGAGAGGCGCGAAGCCGCAAGGCCCAAGGCGGCACCCGGCCGGCCAAAAATTGGGTCCCCGTGTCGAATTTTCAAAATTGCGTTGACAGTTGTGTATGGGCTTTCTGACGCCGCAGAACGCGAATCCGTCGTTTGTTTGGCGATTTGCGGTGTATTAAGCCTGATTTTGGCGGAATATTCGCTCGCGCTCTGTAAAATTTCGCGAAATTCCGAAAATACCGTCCGCCATTGATTTTGCTGCGCCTACAGTACGCCGTCCATATAAGACGCGCTGCGAAGGGCGTCTACGCACGCGCAATCGAACCGAGTTATAGGAGCGTCGTACTGTAGCACTAGGGCCACCGACGCCGTCCATCCCAGCGGGGGATCCCCCGCTGTGCAGCGTAGATAAGGCGCGCCTGTACAATTGGGGCGCCGCTGGCATTCTACATTGTGAGTGGCTATAGACAGTCAGCGGTCAGTACAGCCTGCGCTCATCGTCGTCAGTACAGCCTGCTCCAGTTGGACCCTACATAGTTCTACACTGAAACAATTGGGAACAAACAAATTTAACGGGAATGCAACACTTGTTGGAGCTTGGAGTTTCTGTGCCCCCGTCTGCTAAAACAATCACGCGGAGTGCCTATCTGACACTCAAGGAGTGTCACGTATCACTTGTTTTGTTGGATGTGAGGATTTCACACAGCTAGAAACTTTAGATGAACGGCGTCGTATCATGCCGATAACATATAGCGAACGCGGCGATATCACTGAGCTTCAGATCAGCTGTACAGATAACCGTATCGTGTGGATGGCTGCACTTGGCATTAAGGTACACGTTCTCAAGACCAGTTCTCCTGATGCGGCTAACGATGTGTACAAAGTTTACTGTACTGTTCACCAAAATTTTACAGACACAAAGTATAGGTTGAACTTTTTTCGCCGCCCCCCAGGGCGGCGAGTATATATACGGACGCTATTGTCTGTTTGTGTGTGTGTGTGTGTCTGTCTGTCTGTCTGTCTGTCCGGAACAACTAGACACGACGGTTAGTGCCATCCGATGGAGTCGAATGCGCTGAGTAACGTGCCGTTGTCCGTTTCTGTTGCTAATTTCGCTATTTCGAGATATTTGCAATTAAAATATGAAAATGTCAAAAATGACACTTTTATTTACAGGTCGTATCGAGAAAGTTTTTGCTGAAATGGAAAGGGCGTAAGACGCGATAGAATTTGTGACATAGTTTCGGATTTTGGAATTCACCAAATTAGGTATATTTTCAAGGTTTTTGTCAAAATTCCCAAATTTCGAACAATTCAAACAGCTTATATTTCAAAACTTCTTTGCACCGATGTATCGAGCATAGTTTGCCAAGTATTTAGCAAATAGTTTCAGCAATTATAATTAACGAAATTTAGGATATTTTTAAGGATTTTGTTAAAATCCACAAATTTCGACAATTTCAAACAGCTTAAATTTCGAAATTTCTTTTCCCGGATGTGTCGACCATAGTCTGCCAAGTATTTATCAAATAGTTTTAGATTTTATAATTAACAAAATTAGGGATATTTTTAAGGTTTTTGTCAAAATTCCCAAATTTTGACAAATTCAAACAGCTTAAATTTCAAAACTTCTTTGCACGGATGTATCGAGCATAGTCTGCCAAGTATTTAGCAACTCGTTCTAAGTTTTATAATTAGCGAATTTTGGGATATTTTCAAGGTTTTTGTCAATATTCCCAAATTATGACAATTTCAAACAGCTTAAATTTCACAATGTCTTTGCGTTGACGCATTGGGCATAGTCTGTCAAGTATTTAACAAATAGTTTCTGATTTTATAATTAACGAAATTTGGGATATTTTTGTTAAGATCCTTAAATTTCGACAATTTCAAATAGCTTAAATTTAAAAATGTCTTTGCATAGTTGTGTCGGGCGTAGTCTGCCAAGTATTTAGCAAATAGTTCTAGATTTTATAATTAAACAATTTAGGTATATTTTTAAGGTTTTTGTCAGAATTTCTAAATTTCGACAATTTCAAGCAGCTTATTAGACTTCAACATACTTTGTGTGGAAGCATCGAGCACTAAGCCCAAAAGAATAGGGCGTCGTCCCATTTATACCCTTTTCAATAGGGCGTCGTCCCATTTATACCCATTTCAATAGGGCGTCGTCTCATTGACACACTTTTATTGCACTGTGTGCCTGCGGCGAATTTTTCTGATCCATTTATGGATCAGTTGCCACAATTATAAGCGCAAAGTGTGCCTGCGGCGAATCTTCTGATCCATATGTGGATCAGGTACCACGAACAAATCCAAGACCAATTGCGGCGATACCCCACCAAATTGTCGACTAAATGTCTAGCGGCACTTCACTATCCAGTGCACATTATCGCGCACACGCTCTCAAGTTTACACTGATGCCAACGTGGTGCCACAGTTTTTAGACAAAGCTTGTTACACACACAGCTTGTTTCTTTTTCAAAACTTTTTCTTCTTCCAGCGCCGACAGCGTCTCCCAGGCGCAGATCGACCAGCTGCGGGGGCTAGCATCTCAAATCAGTAATTTGAATGTCCGGACCTATCTCGTGACCGTCTGCCCGGCCTGCTTCCCACTTCCCGACGAGAGCAGTGCACAAGTGGTGCCTCTGGAGCACGCGTGGCTACTGGCCGTCTACGTTCACCGCTTCAACCACGCTTACTGCGGCGGGACAACACCAACGCCAAGCGGTACACTGTTAATCTGGGGGGGGCGGGGTTTGGCGATTGTCTGTGAGTGATTATTATCTAGCTCTCCCTCACCTTTCACCCCCTCCTTGGGGGGGGGGGGGGGGGTTATTCGCGGCAAATGCCTTGCTGAGTGGTCAACACCTACAGTGCGTTCGTCGCATATCTGTCGTGCGCACGCTGTGCTACTCATTGTCTGTGTGCTTTACTGCTTTTCGCTGCATGCCCGCGCACCCCTTTGCAGAGCCAACTTCTACCGCTTCTGTCTCTATCACATTTTCTGGCGGCACAACCACGACCACAAGCGCAAGTGCGTCCATATCGACGGCTTCTAGCACTAACTCTTCCGCAACAACGCTAACTCCGGGGAACACCACTAACACACTAACAGGTGACATTGTAACTAACCGGCCGCCCGCGATACCATAACAGAGCTCGACGTGCAGCACATGCGTCCGTCCGTCCGTGCGTACGTATGTAACTGCTTGAACTTGAGGATTTAGAATTTGTCTAAAAGCCAAATCCCGGGCGAAATCAATGTTGCCACAAAAACGAAAATCAACATTGCCCATGCGGAGTGGGAGCTCGTTAGTTAAGCGGAGCACACACAACTCACTGCAATGTGAATTAGAATACACAGAGTCAAATATTAAAACCGAGGCTGGCTTGAAGCACTCACAGGTTTTGCTTCTTCACTTCCATCATTGGCTTTGAACTGTTCGACCCCTCCCTGTATCGTTTTATGCTCTTCTTCAGAACCGTCCACAACCACCTCACCAAACGTGACCGACTACACTAGGAAGCTCGAGGACATAATCGAGGTGAGGCAAATCTTAGGAAGCCCATACTTTGAGTAGATGCAAGAATGAATGTGCGGTTCTATCATTTCAGGACTTTGACCCTGAAAACGTCACCGAATCCCTACAAGTGCTGAAGGATACCATTGAGAGTGCTGGCAAT
>JASAMZ010011907.1:0-17547 GCA_030248115.1 Linhomoeus sp. GSCO2_2
GGGAACATCCGAATGAAAGAGATAAAGGTCGGCCGCCACCGCCAAACATCAACTTCCCTCCAAGAATCGTTCATCGCTTACGCAAAGAGGTTTAGAGATTTGGGTAGTCGTCGTGAGCCATCGAGATGCTGCGCAACTGGCTTGTGAGCAGGAAGGAAAAGAGGCCCATCGCGAGAGCGCTGATTCTGGAGGGAATCATTGGTGCGGCTGGTTCGGTTGACGATGATTGCTCGCCGGATCTACCACAAGCGTCGAAAACTTCTTCCTCTCCCCAGGAGTGGGCAAGAGCACGGTCTTGGCTGAGGTCGAGCGTCGGACAGCGCAGAGCAAGGGCGTCGTCTGTCGATCGGAGCTGACCGACCTGTTTCTGGGCGTCCGCTCCATGTATCCCGAGGAGGGCTGAGAGCCGCGCAACTTCATTCGGGAGATGGCCAAGTCAGTGATGAGCGAGAGCGTCTTACGATATACCCACGTCCTGGAAGTGGACGCAGTCGCACAATCACTCCTCCCCACATGTTCTCTCTCTCTACAGAGGCCAACTGGCCATTCTGACCACCTTCAAGAGGCGAGAGGAACGACTGGCGTCCGTTTGGGGAGTTCAGAGGGCGGTGTTGGAGCGCAGCAGTCTGTCGGGCATGACCTTTGTGGACAGCGCCTCGGTGCTGTCCAACTTCGATCGAGCGCTGCTGCGCGAGAGCATTCGCCACGTGGTGGGTGGCTTGCATGCCGACGATGGTCCCTTCCCTGTGGACACCGTGGTCTGGCTTCGCTGCTGCCCCAGGGTGGCGTTGGAGCGAATCAGGAAACGAGGCCGAGAGTGCGAGCAGGCCCTGACCGTGGAGTACCTGCAGTCTCTGCATCAGGCCCACCACCAGCTGCTGCTGCGCGACGGCTACCACCCACTGCAGCCACAGAGGGTGCATGTCTTGGACGTGGACGCGTCGACTCTCGGGGAGATGGCAGACCAGATCGTGGCCCTGCTCATGCGCTAGAAGCCAAGAGCTACCGACACCACACGGCGATGCGCATGCGCGCCTTGGGCGAATAGAAGGCGTCGTCATACATTTGCCTTGCGTATCGACTACACACTGTACATATATGTATTTGGGAACAGTTTGGCAAATAGGCTACAGTGATGCACCGAAGGTGCAATTCATGTGTACTGTATGTGTTTTCAGTCAATGCTGACTTGTATGTATGTACTGTATGTGTTTCAGTCAATGCTGACTGAATGTACGCTTGGTGCAGACAGCGCCTTTGCCACAATCAGAGTTGGACTGGCGGACAAACAATATTCGCGTTGAACCGGCTGGGAACAATGTAGAACGTCAGCGGCCGAACAACAAACAGAAGCAACGACTGTCAATTCATCACACTCAATCGACATGTATCAATTCTTCTTGGAGTCTCCCCTGTCCCTCAGCTGCTTCACGGGCGTCTTTTCACTGTAATAGGGTCGGGCATTGTGACCGTAGTAGCATCGCTCGATCTTGCGGATGAGCGCCACCTTCGAGATCTTGTCCAAATGCTGTGGCATTGAGGGGGCACGGAGGTGGGCGCACAACGCGAGCAGCTGCGTGTGTTCCATCTTCTCCAACTCCTTCCTGTAAGAGACGAATATTGCCAACGTACATATGTACACATAGCATGGCGCGGACAGCACATAAGCATTGGAGGTGAAGGTGAGATGTAGCGACCTGGTGGGGTAGACGACGCCGCCGCCGGACGCCAGAGCAAAACTTCCAGGGCTGACGACGCCGTCGGGGCCGCCGCCACCAGCTTGGGAACCGTCGCCGTCTGCCGCAGTGGAGGAGGCCATTGAGGAAGCTGCAGCGGGAGCAGCGCTGCCGCCGCCGTCGCCGCCGCCATCAGCGTCCGCCCCATCGGCATTGGAGGGAGAGGGGCTGGCCACCAGCAGTCGGTAGAGCAGCTGATTCGTCGCCTTCCTCCTCTCTCGTCGCGCGCACCAGGCGACGCAGGTCAGCAGCAGGAAGGCGCCCAAGCTGAGGGCAGTCAGCAGCAAGGACAGGGCCATCTCGCCTATGGGTCCCGACAGGAGTAGGCCTGCGCCGCTCTTCGCCTTCTCGTTGGGATCGACCGGAGGAGACTCTGGCGCAACTCAGCGACCTCCGTCCATCTTGCCGGCGCAGCTGCATCTCTCGTAAGTCGGCGTCGTCATCAGCGGCCCCACTCGGGCGCAGTTGTAGCAGCACCTGAAGGATGCAGATATACAGTCCCGTCCGGGAATTACCCCAACTGCATACGCAAAACGCGGTTTGCGTACCGAAAACGCGTACGTGCGCCATGTATGCAAATCCACCTGGATCAAAGGGTTGGAGCAGCGTCATAAGAGGCCTCATATCTGCTCGTTGTTCTATAAAACGCTTCAAGATCGATTAGCTACAACGTTTTATTGCTTGCATTGACAAATATTATCCAAATCTCAACAGTTTTGGTAGCAGCACATGTAGATTTGCATAGATCGTGTTGTACGCGTTTTCAATATGCAAACCGCGTACCTGTACGCAATACGCGTACTTTTTGGGGTGATTTCCAGACGGGACTGTAGAGTGAGTAAATCGAACACGTGATCAACGGCCGGCTGCTGAGTCGTCTACCACAGACTGCTGGCGTTGGCCAGCGTCGGCGCAGCATTGGCCATCAGGAGCTCTGTCCGGCAGTAGGGCGCCTTCCAGACGAGTCCAATGTAGCCGCTCGTCTTGTATGGCAGCAATGACCTCTCGTCCACACGTCGACTGCAGATGAGCAGAAGTGATCTCAGCAGCAGGCGACACAGGCGGAAGCCGGCCATGTTGGGTGCAGTAGCAGGATTCTTTCTTACTCGCAATTCGATGACAAGCGCCTACTTCAACTAGCCACTTTGTTACCAAAATGGATGGGCTGCGTTACTGGCACATATGAATGCATGAAACAAAGTGTGGAGATGGCTGACCAGATCGTGGCCCTGCTCATGCGCTAGAAGCCAAGAGCTACCGACACCACACGGCGATGCGCATGCGCGCCTTGGGCGAATAGAAGGCGTCGTCATACATTTGCCTTGCGTATCGACTACACACTGTACATATATGTATTTGGGAACAGTTTGGCAAATAGGCTACAGTGATGCACCGAAGGTGCAATTCATGTGTACTGTATGTGTTTTCAGTCAATGCTGACTTGTATGCATGAACTGTATGTGTTTCAGTCAATGCTGACTGAATGTACGCTTGGTGCAGACAGCGCCTTTGCCACAATCAGAGTTGGACTGGCGGACAAACAATATTCGCGTTGAACCGGCTAGGAACAATGTAGAACGTCAGCGGCCGAACAACAAACAGAAGCAACGACTGTCAATTCATCACACTCAATCGACATGTATCGATTCTTCTTGGAGTCTCCCCTGTCCCTCAGCTGCTTCACGGGCGTCTCTTTGCCATAATAGGGTCGGGCGTTGGGACCGTAGTAGCATTGCTCGATCTTGCAGATGAGCACCACCTTCGAGATCTTGTCCAAATGCTGCGGCGTTGAGGGGGCACGGAGGCAAGCGCACAATGCGATTAGCTGCGTGTGCTCCATCTTCTCCAACTCCTTCCTGTAAGAGACGAATACTAGCCGTTCCTTCCCATTGCAGAAGAATTCCTGAGATCTGAATACCATGGAATGTAGTCGTCAATGGCCGTAATGTCCTGTTGCATGATCTGTCCTGTTCGAGGTCTGTCCGTTGCAAGGTCTGTCCCGTTGTGAGCCAACGGCGCTGGTCGCCTCGCACGCGCGCCGCAACGTCCGCCCTGTTCATTGTCAAGGTCTGACCTGTTGCAAGATTTGCCCTGTTGAAGGGTCTGTCCTATTGTAGGGTTTGTCCTGTTGCAAGGCCTGTCCTATTGCAAGGCCTGTCCTGTTGCCAGGTCTCTCCTGTTACAAGGTCTGTCCTGTTGAAAGATCTGTCCTGTTGAACAGTCCTGTTGCGACCCAACGGTGCTGTTCGCCTCGCCCGACCATCCTGTTGCCACGTCTGTCCTGTTGCAAGATCTGTCCTGTTGCAAGATTTGCCCTGTTGCAAGATCTGTCCTGTTGCAAGGTCTGTCCTGTTGCAAAATCTGTCCTGTTGCAAGGTCTGTCCTGTTGCAAAATATGTCCTGTTGCAAGGTCTGTCCTGTTGCAAAATCTGTCCTGCTGCAAAATCTGTCCTGTTGCAAGATTTGTCCTGTTGCAAGATTCCTGTTGCAAAATCTGTCCTGTTGCAATGTCTGTCCTGTTGCACGATCTGTCCTGTTGCAAGATCCTGTTGCAAGATTTGCCCTGTTGTAAGATCTGTCCTGTTGCAAGATCTGTCCTGTTGCAGGGTCTGTCCTGTTGCAAGATCTGTCCTGTTGCAGGGTCTGTCCTGTTGTAAGATCTGTCCTGTTGCAAGATGTGTCCTGTTGCAAGATCTGTCCTGTTGCAAGATTTGTCCTGTTGCAAAATCTGTCCTGTTGCAAAGGTTTGTACTGTTGCGAGCCACCGGCGCTGGTCGCCTCGCACGCGCGCCGCAACGTCCGCCCTGTTCATTGTCAAGGTCTGACCTGTTGCAAGATTTGCCCTGTTGAAGGGTCTGTCCTATTGTAGGGTTTGTCCTGTTGCAAGGCCTGTCCTATTGCAAGGCCTGTCCTGTTGCCAGGTCTCTCCTGTTACAAGGTCTGTCCTGTTGAAAGATCTGTCCTGTTGAACAGTCCTGTTGCGACCCAACGGTGCTGTTCGCCTCGCCCGACCATCCTGTTGCCACGTCTGTCCTGTTGCAAGATCTGTCCTGTTGCAAGATTTGCCCTGTTGCAAGATCTGTCCTGTTGCAAGGTCTGTCCTGTTGCAAAATCTGTCCTGTTGCAAGGTCTGTCCTGTTGCAAAATATGTCCTGTTGCAAGGTCTGTCCTGTTGCAAAATCTGTCCTGCTGCAAAATCTGTCCTGTTGCAAGATTTGTCCTGTTGCAAGATTCCTGTTGCAAAATCTGTCCTGTTGCAATGTCTGTCCTGTTGCACGATCTGTCCTGTTGCAAGATCCTGTTGCAAGATTTGCCCTGTTGTAAGATCTGTCCTGTTGCAAGATCTGTCCTGTTGCAGGGTCTGTCCTGTTGCAAGATCTGTCCTGTTGCAGGGTCTGTCCTGTTGTAAGATCTGTCCTGTTGCAAGATGTGTCCTGTTGCAAGATCTGTCCTGTTGCAAGATTTGTCCTGTTGCAAAATCTGTCCTGTTGCAAAGGTTTGTACTGTTGCGAGCCACCGGCGCTGGTCGCCTCGCGCGACGATCTTGTTGCAACGTCTGTACTGCTGCAGCGTCCTGTTGCAGAAAGTCTGTCCTGTTGCAAGCTAATGGCGCTGACCGCCTCACGAACGCGCCGTACAAAGCGGCGCGCAAAACAAATGCTAGAGAGCGGGCCGATTGTCCTGTTGCAAGCGAAATAGTCGCTGAAGCGGCTTGAATTGCCTGCACGAGCATTGTCGTACTGTTCAGCTCTGTTGAATTGCACATTGCAAGGTTCTCTGCTGTACCGCGCACTGCCGCACTGTTCGCTTTTGCAAGGCTCTGCTACCGTGCATTGCCATACTGTTCAGGCAAAGCCTGCGTTGAAGGCAGGTAGCAACAGGCGACGCTGGCCGTGCAGCGATTGATTCTCTGCGGCCGATCGAGAATATGCACAACTGCAGAGCACGACGGTTCTTTTGAGCCGTAGATCATCGCGATCCGTCAAGTGGCGTTCAAATGGCGAGCGTTACAGACACTACACCTAGCTAGCATAGTAATGTAGATTGCCAACGTACATATGTACACATAGCATGGCGCGGACAGCACATAAGCATTGGAGGAGAAGGTGAGATGTAGCGACCTGGTGGGATAGACGACGCCGCCGCCAGACGCCGGAGCAAAACTTCCTGGGCCGACGACGCCATTGGGGCCGCCGCCACTGGCTTGGGAACCATCGCCGTCCGACACCACACGGGGATGCGTGTACCGACACCACACGGCGATGCGCATGCGCGCCTTGGGCGAATAGAAGGCGTCGTCATACATCAGCCTTGCGTATCGACTACACACTGTACATATATGTATTTGGGAACAGTTTGGCAAATAGGCTACAGTGATGCACCGAAGGTGCAATTCATGTGTACTGTATGTGTTTTCAGTCAATGCTGACTTGTATGTATGTACTGTATGTGTTTCAGTCAATGCTGACTGAATGTACGCTTGGTGCAGACAGCGCCTTTGCCACAATCAGAGTTGGACTGGCGGACAAACAATATTCGCGTTGAACCGGCTAGGAACAATGTAGAACGTCAGCGGCCGAACAACAAACAGAAGCAACGACTGTCAATTCATCACACTCAATCGACATGTATCAATTCTTCTTGGAGTCTCCCCTGTCCCTCAGCTGCTTTACGGGCGTCTTTTCGCTGTAATAGGGTCGGTCATTGTGACCGTAGTAGCATCGCTCGATCTTGCGGATAAGCGCCACCTTCAAGATCTTGTCCAAATGCTGTGGCATTGAGGGGGCACGGAGGTGGGCGCACAACGCGAGCAGCTGCGTGTGTTCCGTCTTCTCCAACTCCTTCCTGTAAGAGACGAATATTGCCAACATACATATGTACACATAGCATGGTGCGGACAGCACATGAGCATTGGAGGTGAAGGTGAGATGTAGCGACCTGGTGGGGTAGATGACGCCGCCGCCAGACGCCAGAGCAAAACTTCCAGGGCTGACGACGCCGTCGGGGCCGCCGCCACCAGCTTGGGAACCGTCGCCGTCCGCCGCAGTGGAGGAGGCCATTGAGGAAGCTGCAGTGGGAGCAGCGCTGCCGCCGCCGTCGCCGCCGCCATCAGCGTCCGCCCCATCGGCATTGGAGGGAGAGGGGCTGGCCACCAGCAGTCGGTAGAGCAGCTGATTCGTCGCCTTCCTCCTCTCTCGTCGCGCGCACCGGGCGACGCAGGTCAGCAGCAGGAAGGCGCCCAAGCTGAGGGCAGTCAGCAGCAAGGACAGGGCCATCTCGCCTATGGGTCCCGACAGGAGTCGGCCTGCGCCGCTCTTCGCCTTCTCGTTGGGGTCGACCGGAGGAGACTCTGGCGCAACTCAGCGACCTCCGTCCATCTTGCCGGCGCAGCTGCATCTCTCGTAAGTCGGCGTCGTCATAAGCGGCCCCACTCGGGCGCAGTCGTAGCAGCACCTGAAGGATGCAGATATACAGTCCCGTCCGGAAATTACCCCAACTGCATACGCAAAACGCGGTTTGCGTACCGAAAACGCGTACGTGCGCCATGTATGCAAATCCACCTGGATCAAAGGGTTGGAGCAGCGTCATAAGAGGCCTCATATCTGCTCGTTGTTCTATAAAACGCTTCAAGATCGATTAGCTACAACGTTTTATTGCTTGCATTGACAAATATTATCCAAATCTCAACAGTTTTGGTAGCAGCACACGTAGATTTGCATAGATCGTGTTGTACGCGTTTTCAATATGCAAACCGCGTACCTGTACGCAATACGCGTACTTTTTGGGGTGATTTCCAGATGGGACTGTAGAGTGAGTAAATCGAACACGTGATCAACGGCCGGCTGCTGAGTCGTCTACCACAGACTGCTGACGTTGGCCAGCGTCGGCGCAGCATTGGCCATCAGGAGCTCCGTCCGGCAGTAGGGCGCCTTCCAGACGAGTCCAATGTAGCCGCTCGTCTTGTATGGCAGCAACGACCTCTCGTCCACACGTCGACTGCAGATGAGCAGAAGTGATCTCAGCAGCAGGCGACACAGGCGGAAGCCGGCCATGTTGGGTGCAGTAGCAGGATTCTTTCTTACTCGCAATTTGATGACAAGCGCCTACTTCAACTAGCCACTTTGTTACCAAAATCGATGGGCTGCGTTACTGGCACATATGAATGCATGAAACAAAGTGTAACGGATAAAAGGGGGTAACATCCTCCAGTTACGCTTGGCATGTCATGGGACGCATACCTGTAGAAGGCGACCGAGATGGCGGATGACGGGTCGCTCGTAGCACGCGATCCATTGGGAAGCGACTTCTTCCGATGGGCTCGACCTATCGTAATCGGCTGTTGTTGTCGACGGCCGGTGACGCTTCATCGAACTTGGAGCGCATTCACGCCGAGGCCTGAGGCGATGGCATGGCGAATGCGAGGTCGGCGACAGCGTGCCCTCCAGGCAAGTTCTCCTGCAAAGAATGGAAAAACGAAAGGTCGGTTGCCCCACTGACCCGCTCTCTAGATATAGGCCGGGCGGAGAACTGCTCTCAACACTGCTCGAGGCTATGCGCTTGCGCCACTATAAATGCTGAGGCCGTGAACGACTGTAGACACACCCACCCATCCAGCCCTTCCCCATCCGTGTTGAACAGCCAAAGGCACAGCCTTCTCACCACCCAATCAGCTGAAGACAGAAGACGATGGCGACGTCGATGCCCGAATACCGCTACGACATGTTCACCCGCATCGCCTCCCTGAGTGAGAACAAGGCCTGCGAGGAGCTCATCCATGCCCTGGGGATCGACGTGGACGTCGAGATTAACGACGCCATCCACATCGTCAAGGTGTTGCTGAAGGCGCGGCGCTTCCTGCCTCTGGCGACCCTCAACCAGCTCTGGAATGAGAGTTGCGATGCCACGAGTGACGGGTGGGTCATACTTTGTCAACACGAATACGTATACGTGCAGTGTTTCTTGGTCATGTACATTAGAAATACCAATACATATTTCTTGTCAGCATCAGTTAATGTAAACGTCGCCAACCATTCCCTATTCGTTCAGCGAGCGCACGGTGCAGGGCATCCTGCTCACCAAGCTGCGCAAGGATGACCGCACGACGGCTCTGCAGCTGCGGCAGATGGGCCTGGGGCGAGTGGTGGGCAAGGCTTAGTGTTGTGATTGCGATCAATACGTACATAGTATTTCGCAATACTGCTGTAGTAGGTATTGTTCCAGAAGTTTCTAGAGCGCGATCTTATCTCTAAGTGAGACCTTATCAGGTGTGATTCTAGAACCTTCGTTTCTGGAACATTCTATAGGCTAGTACTATAAATAGTCGCCGCGCGGTTGCTGTGTCACTTCTCCTGCTTTCTCGCTCTATTCCTGTTCCTTGCTCTACGCTCGTCGGCGTGTGGTTCGAACCAAAGTCCCTATTTGGAATCCTGTTGTGGACTCGGCCAAAAACACAACAGGGTTTTGTGGCGTGCCTGCTGAAGATTCGCTGCTCTCAAGCATCTGCCTGCTGAGGATTCTACAGTTGTGGTTCCACGCCAGCCATGAGCGATCTCGCCGAGCTCATCGAAGTGCTCAAGAAGCAGCACAAGGAGGAGATGAAGCAGCAGAAAGAACAAATGGCTGCTCAACAAGCTGCTCACCAGGAGCAACTCCAAGCCTTGCTACAACGTTTGGAGGGGGGAAACGCCACATCTGCAGCTGCTACTACGACGCTGCCGGCTGCGGCTATTCCAGCATTCGCGCCATTCGATTCTGCATCAGAATTGTGGGAGGACTACTGGAACCGGTTCAAGACATTCGTCGGGGCCAACTCCGTTCCAGAGGGCAAACAGAGCCAAGTCTTTCTCACCAATCAGCAGCCCGTGGTCTATAAGATGCTGGCCAACCTAGCTGCCCAACAGACGCCGCCGAAGGATATCAACGCCCTCAACATGGAGGAGATCAGCGCCTTCATGAAGGAGCAATTCGACCCCAAGAGGTTCATCGTTCGTGAGCGCTTCAAGTTCTGGTCGGACACCAAGCGCAAGCCTGGGGAGAGTCCACAAGGGTTGGCAGCCCGCATACGTCAGAAAGCGGCCACCTGCAACTTCACGGGCATTGAAGATCCCCAGGACGAGGCCATGCGGACGAACTTCATCTGCTCCATCAACAACGAGGCTGTCCTGAAAGCGGTTTTCAAGGTGTCCGACGATGAGCTTACCTTCGCCAAGGCCATCGACATCGCTGTCGAGGTGGAAGAAGCTGCCAAGGTTGCCAAGGAGACAGTCTTCGGACAAGGCAGTCCAGTCAACAAGATCACTCCAAAGCGCCAGAAGAAAGGGGCTCCACCTCAGCGTCAACGTCAAGGCGACATGGCGAAGAAGTGCGATTCCTGTGGGCGATATCATGCAAGGAACGACTGCAGGTTCTGCGACGCGACCTGCCATTCTTGTGGCAAGCAAGGCCACATCGCTACAGTCTGCCGGGCCAAGCGCGCCAAGCCTCCAGTCCAGACCAACTGCGTCAAGGAGATGGAGAAGTTCTCCATGGTCAAGGACGCCAGCGAGACGACCTCAATTCCTTCGCTACAAGTCCCAGTGCAAGTCAAAGGGTCCACGGTCAACTTTGAGTAGGATACTGGAGCAGGGGCCAACATCCTGTCTGGGGACCAGTGGAAGCAACTGGGCCAGCCGCCTCTCCAGGAAGCGTCCAAGGCTTTCGCCTCCGCTGCGGACCACCCTATTCCAGTGCTGGGATCGTTCAAGGCTGATGCCAAGCCTCGCTGCAAGGCTCTGGGTCCAGCCAACTGCAAGACTGCCCTGCTGCAGTTTTACGTGTCCAGGGTGCCACGTCTCAACGTCCTGGGTCATCTGGGAATTCAGAAGTTGGGTATATCGCTGGACAAGATGATCCACAAGTCGTCCCAGAGCGAGATCCACATGGTCAAGTCCAGCCTCAACGAGCCCAAGGTTCTGCAGAAGGCGTGCTACGACCTCTGCAAGGATATCCCAGATCTGTTCAAGCCGGAGCTGGGGTGCCTCAAAGACTTCGAACTGGAGGTCAAGTTCAAGGAGGAGGCCAAGCCAGTGTTCTGCAAACCCCGTCCGGTGCCATTCGCCATACAAGAGGACCTGGTCAATGCTTACCAAGAGGGCATCAACAAGGGCATCTGGAAGCCGACTGACTTCAATGCCTACGGCACACCAGTGGTTCCAGTGCGCAAGGCTCTTCTTCCTGGCCAGAAGAAGCCGAAAATTCGCGTCTGTGGCGACTACTCAGTCACGGTGAACCCTCAGCTGGAGGACCATCGTCATCCCATTCCTCTCCCAGAGGACCTCATGCGACGACTTGGCGGTGGTTTCTGCTTCACCAAGATTGACCTGGCAGACGCCTACAACCAGATCAAGCTGGCAGCTGAAAGCCAGAAGAGGCTCGACCTCAGCACCCACAAAGGGGTCCTGCTTCAGACCAGGCTACCTTTTGGCATCAAGTCTGCTCCCGGCTACTTCCAGAGCATCATGGAGCAGCTCACTGCTGACCTCCCAGGGGTGGCCGTGTACCTTGACGACCTGCTCATCAGCGGACCAGATGGGCCAACCCACCTGGAGAATCTGCGCCGTCTTCTGCAGCGCCTGGACGACAAGGGTCTGCGGTGCCGTCTCGAGAAGTGTTCCTTCGCCCAGCCAGTGGTGGAGTACCTGGGGCATCAGCCAGCTGTCCAGAGAAGGCATCCAGAAAGGGTCCAAGCTCGACGCGGTCAAGCAAATGCCACCACCCAAGGACGTCTCTTCACTGCGCGCATTCCTGGGTTCAGTGCAATTCTATGGCAAGTTCCTGCCTGGCCTGGCTACAATCACGGAGCCACTGCACAAGCTGACCAGGAAAGACATTGCTTGGGAATGGAGCACTGCTCAGCAAGCTGCCTTCGACCAGGTCAAGGAGCTGCTCAGCCAGGACAACGTCCTGGTCCACTTCGACCCGTCAACGCCTATCGGCATTTCCTGTGATGCTTCTGATGTTGGAATTGGCGCCGTCCTCTTTCACCGCTACCAAGATGGCAGCGAGCGCCCAATTGCCAATGCGTCCAAGACCCTGACCGACACCCAGCGCCGCTACAGCCAAGTGCAGAAGGAAGCTTTGGCTATTATCTTCGCCCTGAAGAAGTTTCACCAGTTCCTGTACGGGCGTCCATTCATCCTGGTCACCGACCACAAGCCGCTGTTGGTTCTCTTCCATCCTGGGAAGGCTACGCCTGCCTTGGCTGCCAACCGCCTGGCCAGATGGGCACTGCTTCTGAGCCAGTACGACTACTCGATTGAGTACAGGCAGACCAAGGACCATGGCAATGCTGACGCCCTCAGCCGACTGCCAGCTACTGGGGATCGTATCTTTGATGGGGAGGAAGATGAGGAAGACATTGAAGCCATCTGCTCCATCAAGACGATCAAGACACTGGACCAGCAGCTGCTTCTGGGCAAGAGCAACTCCCTGGCCAAGGAATCTGCCAAAGATCCTGCCATTTCGCTCGCCATGCACTTCTGCCGAGAAGGGTGGCCTGCCAATCTGCCAACGGATCTGCCAGCGGAGGACTTGCCTACTCTTCAGGGGCTTCAGAAGATTTCTACTTCGCTTTCCAGTGTCAACAGTTGTCTGCTCTACGGCAACAGAATGGTGGTTCCAAAATCGCTTCGTGCCCAAGTCCTGGATCTACTCCACCTGGGTCACTTTGGGATGCAGCGGATGAAGCAGCTGGCACGCACCACCATCTACTGGCCGGGAATCGACCAGATGATCGCTGACTGCTGACGCCAGTGCTCTTCCTGCGCGGAGCACCAGAACAAGGCCGAGAAGCCGCCGATTCATCCCTGGATGCTCCCAGAGAAGCCTTGGAGTCGAGTGCACGTTGACCACGCCATCAACTTACCCTACCCCCGAGGCCATCACGCCATACCCCCCAGGTACCCCCTCCCACCTTCCCCAAAAGACTCCCTACTATTTCAAAAATTTTTGCCTGCTGCGCTTAAAAATGGCAAAAATTTTGCCTGCGGCACTTGGAAATAGCAAAATTTTCGCCTGCGGAGCTATTTTTTGGATGTATTTGACCAAAATTTAGCGATTTATGGCACTTTTTGTTTAATTTTTTGCAAAATATGATTACTTTTTTCGCCGCCCCCCAGGGCGGCCAGTATATATACGGACGCTATTGTCTGTTCGTGGGTCTGTGTGTCTGTGTGTGTGTCCGTGTCACAAAACTAGACATGACGGTTAGTGCCACCCAATGGAGTCGAATGCGCTGAGTAACGTGCCGTTGTCCGTTTCTGTTGCTAATTTTGATATTTCGAGATATTTACAACTAAAATATGAAAATGTCAAAAATGACACTTTTATTTACAAGTCGTATCGGGAAAGTTTTTGCTGAAATGGAAAGGGCATAAGACGCGATGAATTTGTGACATAGTTTTGGATTTTAGAATTCACGAAATTAGGGATATTTTCAAGGGTTTTGTAAAAATTCCCAAATTTCGACAAATTCAAACAGCTTAAATTTCAAAACTTCTTTGCACCATGTACCGAGCATAGTCTGTCAAGTATTTAGCAAATAGTTTCAAATTTTATAATTAACAAAATTAGGGATATTTTTAAGGGTTTTGTCGAAATTCCCATATTTCGACAATTTCAAACGGCTTGAATTTCAAATTTTCTTTGCACTGATGTATCGAGCATAGTCTGCCAAGTGTTTAGCATATAGGTTCAAATTTTATAATTAACAAAATTAGGGATATTTTTAAGGGTTTTGTCAAAATTCCCAAATTTCGACAATTTCAAACGGCTTGAATTTTAAATTTTCTTTGCACTGATGTATCGAGCATAGTCTGCCAAGTGTTTAGCAAATAGTTTCAAATTTTATAATTAACGAAGTTAGAGATATTTTCAAGGGTATTGTTAAAATTCCCAAATTTTGGCAATTTCAAACAGCTTAAATTTAAAAACTTTTTTGCACGGATGTATCGAGCATAGTCTGCCAATTATTTAGCAAATAGTTTCTGATTTTATAATTAACGAAATTTGAAATATTTCCAAAGGTTTTGTTAAAATCCCCAAATTTCCACAATTTCAAACAGCTTAAATTTCAAAAGTTCTTTGCACGGATGTATCGAGCATAGTCTGCCAAGTATTTAGCAAATAGTTTTAAATTTTATAATTAACGAAGTTAGGGATATTTTCAAACGTATTGTTAAAATTCCCAAATTTCGACAATTTCAGGCCCTAAGGCCAAAAGAATAGGGCGTCGTCCCATTTATGCCCTTTACAATAGGGCGTCGTCCCATTTATACCCTTTTCAATAGGGCGTCGTCTCATTTAGCCGCTTTTATTGCACTGTGTGCCTGCGGCGAATTTCTCTGATCTATTTATGGATCAGTCACCACAATTATAAGCGCAAAGTGTGCCTGCGGCGATTCTTCTGATCCATATGTGGATCAGGTACCACGAACAAATCCAAGACCAATTGCGGCGATACCCCACCAGATTGTCGACTAAATGTCTAGTGACACTTCACTATCCAGTGCACATTTATCGCGCACACGCTCTCAAGTTTACACTGATGCCAACGTGGTGCCACAGTTTTTAGACAAAGCTTGTTGGTACTTCTTTGGCACAATATTTAAATCATTTGACGCCCCCCCCCCCCCCTCCAAGGGCCTCAGATACCCCCCTGAACGGTACTAACCCCCCCCCCCCCCTCTCGACCACCTCCCCCCCCCCCCCCAGCCGCTTGGCGCCTACACGTATGCTTCTTTGGTGGCAGGGGTGCCAACTCAGCCTTGTCCATGCTAAAGAAGAACGCCAAGGGCTTTATGCTATTCAACCCGCAATTGGACAGCTCTCTAATAAAGCAACAAAGGTTTGTTACTGCAACAACAGTGTAGTAGTGTTCAAGTATTTTCTATCTCGTTTTAGGCACTTCTTTTGTGGTCATCCCAGAATAGTTGCCAACGCATTAGAGTGGGCACACAAACACAACAGAAGGCTTGTTTACTTCAAGCCTGGGCGTGAATACGAATACTGACTGCGTTGCAGCTTAGGCCTTTCAGCTGATGGCGTGCTTCTAAAATTAGTGTAAAGATGGAGAATTGTGTCTTGCTTGCCTGCCTATGTACTGGGTAGCCTACCTTACTTGAAAGCCTTGCACTCTATTATCCGATCAAACCGACATTTTGCACGAATATAGACAGCCATTGACTGATTGACAATGTTGAATGTCAGCGACGATGATTCATTGGGTTGAAGAGGGTGCCCGATCGGGCACTTACAGCATACGTGTAAGCGCCAACCGGCCAGGGGGGGGGGGGGGTCGGGGGGGGGGGGGGTATAGGACCCCTAGGGGGGGGGGGGGGGGTCTGAGGCCCCTGGAGGGGGGGGGGGGGTCAAATGACCTAAAAATTTTGCCAAAAAGTACCAAAAAATAAGAAAATTTTGCAAAAAGAGGCTAAAAAGTGCCAAAAATCGCTTACTTTTGGTGAAATACGTCCAGAGTATAGCACCGCAGGCGAAAATTTTGCCATTTCTAAGCGCCACAGGCAAAATTTTTGCCATTTTAAAGCGCCACAGGCGAAAATTTTGAAATTCTAGGGGGGGGGGGGGTCTTTTGGGGAAGGCGGGAGGGGGGTACCTGGGGGGGGGGGGTATGGGGGGGGTACACTTTCGGCTGGGGGGGGGGGGGGCTTACCCCCCCCCCCCCCCCCCCCCCCCCCGGTTACACGTATGACTTACAGGGAGGGTGTTGTATCTTGAGTTGCTGTGACCACGTTCTGTCTACAGATATTCCTTTACTCAAGCAATACTACAGCGGACAGAAGAACCAGCAACGCAGCAGCCTAGGCAGACTCTCAGTCTCCGTCTCTCACTCTGTCCCCCTAGAGCTGCTCTACCTAGGCTTATATAGGGGCTAGGCACGGGACATCAGACGGGAAAACAAGCGGCTGATATCGACACCACTTAGGCTGCGCGCCTAGACAGACCGACACAAATCGTTACAAAGGGGCCGAGTGGAAATATCACTAGACGCCTATGACGCACGCTCGAGCCGACGAGAGGCAGGCTTTAGCAACCTAAAGATAGACAGCGGACGACGCCTAGAAGCGTGACTACACACACAGAAAGCAAACGCACTACCTAACATTCCCCCTTCCTTAACTTCTTGTTGTAGATGTAGCGCTCCATGGGTTTGCACTGTCTCTCTGGGTAGCGTCGTGGGGGAAGTGGTGGGGGATCGTCGTCTCCCAGGGACGCCGTTCTCGGTGGAGATGGTGGCGCCACTTCGTCTTCCACTGGACGGCCTTGGTCGTGGTCGACGCCTCGGCTGTCGGACGGCCAAAACAGTGGCACTGCCGTAGAACCCTCCTTCTTTGGCTCCTCAGTCATCCCACTTTCTCGCTTTCTCAGCTGGTCGACATGACGCTTCCACAGCATGCCATGCGCCTTGAACTGGTAGGAAACTGGACCCAGGGCTCTCTCCACTGTAGCTTCCACCCATTTTGGTGTGCCTCTGTAGTGCCTCCCCCAAACCTTGTCTCCTTCCTGGAAGACGCTTGTCTTCTGGCCTGGCTGTTGCCTCCTCTGTTGCTCTTGGTTCATCACCACTTTCTGTCTCACGTCTGGAAGCACCAAGTCAAACCTTGTGTATAGAAGTCGGCCATTCAGCAATTCTGCTGGACTTGATCCCGTCGTTGGATGAGGTGTCACCCTGTATCTCAACAGGAACTGCACCAAGGGCTTCTCCCAGTCCTTGGTCTGGCCCGTGCACTTCGCCATTCCCTTCTTGAAGGTCTGGACGAATCTCTCGGCTTCTCCATTGGAACGCGGGTGGTATGGGCTCACTGGCACTTGCTGGATTCCGTCGGTCTTGCAGAACTGGCAAAACTCGTCTGACGTCAACTGAGGCCCATTGCCGCTCACCAGTTGCATTGGTAGACCATGCTCTGCGAAGATCCCTCTCAGCACGCTGATTGTGGCAGCTGAAGTTGTTGTCCCCATGAGCTTCACCACTGGTCACTTGGAAAACGCATCCACTACCACCAGCCACATTCGATTCAGGAATGGTCCACAAAAGTCCACGTGCAGCCTCTGCCATGGCCCTGTGGGAAACTCCCATGGATGCAACGGCGCTTGACTTGGCTCGTTTGCCACCACTTGACACTCTGGGCATCCTCTTGCCATGGTCTCGATTTCAGCATCCATTGTTGGCCACCAGAAGTATCGACGCGCTAGTGACTTTATCCCTGTGATCCCAACATGCGTGGAATGGAGCTCTTTCAGCAGACTCCCTTGAAGCTTATTTGGCAGGATGACTCTGTATCTCCACAGCAGGCATCTCCCTTCCCCCGAAAGTTCCACTTGTCTGGTTACGAAGGTTGAAAGTTGAACTCTGGTCCAGGAGCCACCTCTGGGAATCCTCCTCGAACCCAGTGAATCACCTATGACAGAACTTTATCTCTGCTGGACGCTGCTGCAATCACCTTTGCAGTCGCTGGACTGTTCTCTTCTTCCAGCAGACCCAACCACCTCTGAAGCCACTTCCTTCTGGTCAAAATTTGGATCTGCTTCCATGGGCAACCTCGAAAATCAGTTGGCGTTCCCATGTTTCTCTGTCGCCTTGTAGCGAATCCTGTAGTTGTAACCCATCAGCAGGTAAGCCCACTGGCTGATTCTCCTTGCCGCCATCGCAGGTAGAGCTTTGTGCTCATTGAAGATCGTTACCAGAGGCTTGTGATCCGTCACCAGCTGGAAATCCTTTCTCCACAAGTACTGGTGAAACTTGGTCGGTCCATAG
>JASAMZ010011913.1:0-16607 GCA_030248115.1 Linhomoeus sp. GSCO2_2
GTGTGCGTGTGCGTGTGCGTGTGCGTGTGCGTGTGCGTGTGCGTGTGCGTGTGCGTGTGCGTGTGCGTGTGCGTGTGCGTGTGCGTGTGCGTGTGCGTGTGCGTGTGCGTGTGCGTGTGCGTGTGCGTGTGCGTGTGCGTGTGCGTGTGCGTGTGCGTGTGCGTGTGCGGGTGCGTGTGCGTGTGCGTGTGCGTGTGCGTGTGCGTGTGCCTGTGCGTGTGCGTGTGCGTGTGCGTGTGCGTGTGCGTGTGCGTGTGCGTGTGCGTGTGCGTGTGCGTGTGCGTGTGCGTGTGCGTGTGCGTGTGCGTGTGCGTGTGCGTGTGCGTGTGCGTGTGCGTGTGCGTGTGCGTGTGCGTGTGCGTGTGCGTGTGCGTGTGTGTGTGTGTGTGTGTGTGTGTGTGTGTGTGTGTGTGTGTGTGTGTGTGTGTGTGTGTGTGTGTGTGTGTGTGTGTGTGTGTGTGTGTGTGTGTGTGTGTGTGTGTGTGTGTGTGTGTGTGTGTGTGTGTGTGTGTGTGTGTGTGTGTGTGTGTGTGTGTGTGTGTGTGTGTGTGTGTGTGTGTGTGTGTGTGTGTGTGTGTGTGTGTGTGTGTGTGTGTGTGTGTGTGTGTGTGTGTGTGTGTGTGTGTCTGTGTGTCTGTGTGTGTGTGTTTCCGTCGCACCGAAGTAAAGTCAGTGACATATGTGGTCAAGTAGAGTCGATGTCGCTGAGTACGGATCCGATGTCCGTTTCTGTTGCTAATTTCGCATTTTCGAGATATTCGCAATTAAAATTCGAAAATGTCGAAAATCGACTTTTTAGTCTGATGCGCTAGCCGCGAAATTTCTTCAGAAATGGAAGGAGCATGGACCGCGGATAATTTGTAGCACAAAAGAAATTTTTTGCAAATGTGGAATTTAATAGAAATACGCGATTATTTGTCAAAATTGCATAAATTGACTAAAATACAACGTCATTTATTGACGAATGTGAATGCAGAAATGGAAAGGTCGTATGCCAATAAGGATTTGTGACATAGTTTTGCAGTTTTTAAAAATTGCAATTTCGAGATATGTTCAATCAAAATATGGAAATGTCGAAAATCGACTTTTTTACCTGATGATATAGCGGCGAAATTTCTTCAGAAATGGAAAGAGTATAGACTGCGGATAATTTGTAACGCAAGAGAAATTTTTTGCAAATATGGAATTTAATAGAAATACATGATTATTTTTCAAAATTTTATAAATCAACAAAATAGAACGTCGTTTTTTTTTGACGAATTTGAACGCAGAAATGGTAAGGCCGTATGCCAATTGGAATTTGTGACATAGTTTTACCGTTTTAATAAATTCCAATTTCGAGATATTTAGAATTAAAATTCAAGAAAATGTCAAAATCGAGAAATTCGTCTGATAGCCAGTACAGCTGTTTATTGATGAATGTGCACTCGGAAACAAAAATGCGTACGCTGATAACAGGAATTCGCTCGCACCAAACTTTTGGCAAGTTTTTTTGTTGGATGTGACGTTTTCACACAGGTAGGAAACATCAGATAAACGGCGTCGTATCATGCCGATAACATATAGCGAACGCGGCGATATCACTGAGCTTCAGATCAGCTGTACAGACAAGCGTATCGTGGGGATAGCTGCACTTGGCATTAAGCTACACATTCTCAAGACACTTCTCCAGATGCGGCTAACGATGTGTACAAAGTTCACTATACTGTTCACCAAAATTTGACAGACACAAAGTATAGGTTGAACTTTTTACACACACGGCTTGTTTTAGTCGGACCCCACGGCCGCAACACAAAGCGACCCCGTTGATTTTTAATACAAAAAAAGCCATTACTAGACAATTCTAACGAGCCATCAACCACTCTCCTAGCTAGTACCGTTCGCGAGAACGAGGCCGAAAACCTTGCGATCAGTACAAGATCGGTTAATTTTTCGACAGTTTTCATTTAATATGTCGGGAACCACTCAACCGATCCGGCTGAAATTTTAGCACAATACTTCTTGTTACTATGAACAACTATGGTGAAAATTTCAGCCAGATCGGTTAAGCCTACCTATATGACGTAGTACTAACCCCTAGTCCCCGGGGGCGCACTGGCCCCCGGCCGAACAAATTGGGTTGAGCGCTGACGCGCTCAACCCGATCAGGTACTCCTGTCAGCTGGCCAAAAGACAAGCTGTGTGTGTAAAAAGTTCAACCTATACTTTGTGTCTGTCAAATCTTGGTGAACAGTATAGTGAATTTCATTCGCATAATTAGCCGTATCTAGAGAAGGTATCTTGAAAACGCGCACCACAATTCAAGTGCAGCCATTACCACGATACGGTTGTCTGTACAACTGATCTAAAGCTCAGTGATATCGCCGCGTTCGCTATATGTTATCGGCATGATACGACGCCGTTCATCTGAAGTTTTATACCCGTGGGAATAATACACCACATCGAACAAAAAAACTTGCCAACTGTTTGTAGAATTTTGCCAAATTGTGCCGCATTTCCATGAAATTCCACAATTGCAAACAATTTTGTTTGTGTTACAAATCATTCGCGGTCTGTGCTCTTTCCATTTCTGAAGAAATTTTGCCGCTAGTCCATCAGGTGAAAAAGTCGATTTTCGACATTTTTACATTTTAATTGTAAATATCTCTAAATTGCAATATTTCAAAACTGTAGAACCATGTCACAAATTCTTATTGGCTTACGACCTTTCAGTTTCTGCATTCACATTCGTCAATAAATGACGTTCTATTTTTGTCAATTTATGAAATTTCGACAAACAATTGCATATTTCTATGAAATTCCACATTCGAAAAAAATTTCTTTTGTGTTACGAATTGTCCACGGCCTATGCTCTTTCCATTTCTGAAGAAATTTTGCCGCTAGCTCATCAGGCGAAAAAGTCGATTTTCTACATTATTATATTTTAATTGTAAATATCTCCAAATCGCAATATTTCAAAACTGAAAAAGCATGTCACAAATTCTTATTGGTTTACGACCTTTCAGTTTCTGCATTCACATTCGTCAATAAATGACGTTCTATTTTTGTCAATTTATGAATTTTGACAAACAATTGCGTATTTCTATCAAATTCCACAGTGACAAAAATTTTCTTTTGTGTTACAAATTATCAGCGGTCCGTGCTCTTTCCATTTCTGAAGAAATTTTGCGTCTAGCTCATCAGGTGAAAAAGTCGATTTTCGACATTTTTCGATTTTAATTGTGAATATCTCGAAAATGCGAAATTAGCAACAGAAACGGACATTGGATCCATACTCAGCGACCTTGACTCTACTTGACCACATATGTCACATGTTTTACTTCGGTGCCACGGACACACACACAGACACACACACACACACACACACACAGACATTGTCATCCGTATATATACACCTCGCCGCGCTGAGGCGCGGCGAAAAAAGAACCCGAAGAAAGCGTCCACTTCGCGCGTCTTTGCTGCGGTCTGCGGCGCGTCTTCGTTTGCACGAACGCTCCACAATAGGCAGAAGAACGAGCAAGAGGAAGTCGCGCTGACGAAGGGAGTCTTGCGCGACGCCGCTGGGAGGCCGCCTGATGGAGCGAAAAGGGGGAGGGGGAGTATGGCCGCTCCGTAGTCGACGGTGTACCTATGGCCGAATAACGTGCGAAGTATAGGCGGCCCTTCGTGCTATATTCGGTCAGTAGAGCACGGATATTGTGCTTTGAGGCTTCTATAGGTTGCTTTTGAGGGCCATTTGGACGAAGGCCAAGCAGAAGACCTCGTTCAGACTGGTCACAAGCAGCATTTTTGTGGCGAATTTCTGAAAAGTGAGCTCGAATGAGTGATTTTAAGTAATTTAATTTAGCTTATATATGGATCTCGAAGGGTCTAGAATGCGTAAAATACAACTTCCGTGCGGGACCGCGTATTTATGACTATTTGACTTTGGCGGGCTACCGTAACCCGGAGGGGAACGGCCATAGTGACATTTTCGACGGTTGGGGAAGGGACCTTTCTTAGCCTATTCTTTACACGTTAATCGGCCATACTCCCCCTCCTGGGTGGGGAAGGAGGAGAGGGAAGGGCCGCCTATACTTCGCACGTTATTCGGCCATAGGTACACCGTCGACTACGGAGCGGCCATACTCCCCCTCCCCCTTTTGAGCGCCTCATAAGCGAGCGAAAACCCAGCACAAACTCTCACAAAATATCGCTCAGAATTGGCCGAGTGCGTTCAACTTGGCCGTCGGACGTATCCCTTCCGGCACCGCCTTCAGTAATGTTGGTATCGAAAGCGGTTTGGCCTTGTGATACCAAGTCAGAAATGGAGTGGTCACCGCCGGTGACCGCCACTTTAATGTTGGTATCGCACCGGAAAATGGGATTCATATCAAAATTTTTGGTATCTTATAATTTTCAGATGCGATACCAAGAATACAACCCACTTCCGATACCGACGGGGCCAAGAAGATGTGATACCAAGATGCTGTCATATCGGAACCCATTTGGTATCGGGTACTGGTTGGAATATTGGTATCGGAACTCGGTGACCGGGCCATGTTGCGAGTGCTGCATTGTTGGTATCGCAAGTCCGGGCGTGGCGGCGGCAGGCCGCGAGCAACCAAAGTTGGTATCGTAAGTTCGGCACAGTTGGTATTGTAAGTTCGTTTGGTCTACACTGAGGCTTCTCGAGAAGACTTGCGCGACCATTTGCCCATGCCGCCTGTGCTTCTCTTGGAGAAAGAGGTGTCTTCGTTGCTTAGATACAATGACTATTCTCATCAGTTTATCGCATTGCATTACACTTCCTCCTAGGAACCGCCCTCCTTGGACCCTGACGAGTTGGAGGAGGTCAGGTACGACCTGCAACTCGGTCATTGGCACAAGATGCACGCCATCTACAGAAGGGTCTGCTATTTTCACCCCAAGCAATGAGTCTTTTACTTCTGTTCCACCTGCGGAGTGTTCCTGCACCACAACTGCATAGAACGGTTTCACACGAAACAGAATGAGTGATGCGACTTGCAATACTAAAATGTACTGCTACCGACTGTTGTTTGTGAGAGTGCGCCTTCTTGGTATCACAAAACGGGAGCTCTTGGTATCGATTTGATGGCCTTCTTGGTATCTCAACTGGATGCGGTACCAACTTCCACTCGGTATCTGAACTGAAATGTTATGATACCAAGTTTACAGCTGTCATGTAACTCGCGGGCTGACATACAGCATATTCTTGGTATCACACCGGTTTTTTTTTGCGATACCAAGAATCTTGTTGTTTTATGCTAATCTTGGTATCAGCTGCTTGGCATACCAAGATTGCGTTGCGATACGGGCTAATCTTGGTATCGGCCACCCACGGACTTTAAAGTCCGAGGCGGTGCCGGAAGGGGTATGGTGATTTGATGAGTCTTTCCCGCGGTGAAATGAGAGTGATTGTTTCGTTGGTGCCAATTGTGTTGCTTTGATTTGTGGTGCGACGGACGAATGTGTTACTTGCGTTGCGGCAAAGTTTGCTTCGGTGTACGCGGAAAGAGGTTTCTAAAATGTGGCCAAATGTAGAAATTTGCGGCCAATTGTGCTGTCCTTGACTTGGCAGCCGCGCAAAATTTCGATGCACTAGACGTGTTTTGAATTTGCGCGCTTCGACGCGCACTGATTACGGAAGTGTAGACGACTTGAACTAAACGCAACGGTTCTGGCGAAGGGTTTGACAACTTGCTTAACCGCACGTACTGCACACCATGTTGTCAGAGTCACAATGACGCGCGCTTGATGCAAGCGTCTAGACGTAGACAGTACACACACACCATTCCTCTGCAGTGAAGCGTAGGCTTGCTTGTCATCCACGATGACTGCTGTTATCGCATGCATCAATCACTGACACTGCGCGATACAGTGCGAGATACACCGAAGAGTATGCAGCTGTTGTTTGCCATTCGATTCTATGAGTTATCGTTTTCACTTCTAGACAATGAAGCGGAGGTTAGCACACTTGTTGGACTCATGTAGTGCCCTCCATCCAACTAGGTAAGTGTGAGTGACTGAGGTACTGCCTAGTCATCATTTGTGTGTGTATGTGTGTTTACTGTTTATTGCGATAATGACACCCATTTCTCTATCACGTCGCTGTGCCGTAACCTTCCAGGCCAACCCGCAAAAGGAAGACGGTGAAGACAGTGACATCATGACAGCTGGAGTAGGCTGTAGCGAAGCTGGAAGCCCAGAGCTGAGAGGTGCTGCTGAAAACCGTTGTAAAGTCGAAATGGCACTCTGCGACATCTGCGAGCGAGTGTTTCTGGAGAGTGGCTCGAGCAGGCGCGTCCACGGTCGAAGGCAACTCCTCGGTCGCGTTTGGGCTCACTACCGAACTATCCATACAGGCAGACTGCCACAAAGGAAGCTGCGTCATCGCAGTCTGATATGCGACGTCCGTTGCGCTGCCCTTGCGGCTCGGGGTAGGGCCGATGCCTGTTTTGCCCACTGGCGCAGACGGCACGCCAGGTCTTCCTTGGTTGAGGCTGTTTGCGACGTCTGCGGCTTTGCAACTGCAGCAGATGAGGCGACGAAAACCAATTTTGCGAGGCACATTTTGAGCCATGGCCAGCACTTGGATGCAGTGTACCGCTGCGACAGTTGCGGACTGGCGCTGTCCGCGCGATGTCTCCTTCTGATCCACACAACGAGGCAGCATCTCGGCGTCTTGGTCTCGCCGGTGTGCGACAACTGTGGAGAGCCGCTCTTGTCGAAAAGGCGCAGCTCCAAATGCGACCTCCACTTTCGCCGCTGCCTCGGAATGCCATTCGATGTGGGGAGAGTCGATTCGGGAAGAAAGCAGCGGCGGAATCTCTCGTGCGACGAGTGCCTTTTGGCGGGCAACGGGACAGCCGGCCTGTTCAAGCACTGGATGCGCTTCCATTGCACCCAGACTCTGCCACACTTCCAGTGCGACTGCTGTGTTCACCACATGACGACTCGAAAGGCGATGACTAGCCCTACTCTTTGGGGCACATGGTAATCAGGGAACCATTCGGCTTCAGTGCGACAATTGCTGCACTTCTCTGAAGACCACAAGGGAGGCGTTGACTGCCCATGTGATGTTGCTACACCTGATGATCCTGCAAGTGTTTCAGTGTGACGACTGCGGTTGTGTGGTCTGCAGAAAGCGGGAGACGAAGGCCCATCTCATGCGGCACTTGTTAGGCTGCTCCACTGTCGTGGCTCGGGTGCCATACCGCACCTATCCCCGAAACTGACTTGCGACATCTGCGACAGAACGCTGTGCAGGAGGAACCTTCTATTGCACACTCTACGCAGACACCATGATTCTACCAACTGTTGGCAATCTTGAACTTGGATTAGCGACGATTTCGTAATATTTCATGGGTGCCTTGCTGCAACGAGGTTTGATTGAAACAGGGCACGCAAACACAGTCCCGAACTACAGGTGCATGACAGCCATTCCGCACACTGTCGATGGCAGTTAGAGTGTAAAGCAGTACCGACACGAGTACAAGACCAACGCTTTTCAACAAAGCAAAAAGTGTCGTTATGCTTGGATGATGACTGGTCAGTCGCAGCGGTTGCTTGCCTAGTCACTACTGCTATCTCTCTTCACCCCGTTTACTAACTGTACAATAGCACCTATGTACAATGTATGTACCTGCTTTATTTCGAGTAGTCGCGGCCCACCACCCACTAACCTACCAAAGATGAGCCTCAACGACGTCCTACCAGTCGACATTCTCAACGAGGTCTTCTGTAGAGTTGGCATGAAACAGCTGAACCGCTTGCGTCACGTCTGCCGTCTGTGCAACCAACTCGTCTGTCAGCGGCGAGACGGCAGGGGGGGCGCCATCAGCGCGCGCTTCAGCTGCTCAGAGGTCGAGCTGACCAGCGCCTATGGAGAAGTCTGGACGGCGAAACTACGTCGATACGACGACGAGGTCGGGTGGCGAGGCCAATTGGAGGGCCTGACGCGTCTCTGCGCCTTCTCGGTCCGTCGGCTGGACATAGAACTTTATAAAGAGTCGCCTCTGCCGATGGAGGCCGTCCAACCCTGGCTGCCCATCCTTCCGCAAAGAGGCACCCTTCGCGAGCTGTCCGTGAGGCTGTTCGACGAGGGCGACCACGACTTGTCCACGGCGTCGTTCCTATGCTGTCTTCCTTCCATGAGGGCCGTTCTTCTCGAGGGGCCGCGACAGCCGAACAACGAGAGGTATCTGCAGCCGCTGCTGCAGAACTGTCAGACCTCACTTTGGTCGCTGAGGCTGCTCCACTCGGTTCTGGACCAGAGGTGGCTCGAGGAAGGCACCACGGCAGTGGTCACCTTGCTGCAACGCTTCTCCTCCACCCTCCAAAGTTTGAAACTCCACCGCCTTCGCTCGTCTCCGGAACTCGAGTCGCGACTGCGCCTCTACCGCCTCGATGCTGTCACTCGCCTGGACCTTAACGTTTATGTATGTGGGCAGGTCTTTGTCTGCTAGTGAACATATAGATATATGTAGCGTACACACACTTGTGGGCTGACTCAAAAGCTGCGTTGTAAACAAAAGCTAGTGATAACAAGACAAATTGCCGAAGGAACTCAGCTTCAGTCAGTGAAACTGGAACTCAAAAGTTCCCATACCGCATATCGATTATTGCACCACCGTACAAACTAACTACAATTTCCAATACAATTCGAAACTTTCCAATGATGGCAAATATGTACATAGCAGCGAGCGCGACGCTCTGACGATGATAAGAATTGTACATAGTTGGTGCAATCGCCACCCCAACCCATTCTATTCAACTTCCAGGCTGTGGACGGACCGGGACGACACTCCCTTCTGGGAGACATGGGCTTGGCATTTGGCGGGCTGGAGCACCTGCGAATTGGGGCGCTAATGCCTGCCATGCACTCTCAGTCTCGAGGCGTCACGTACGACTACGTATCTTCTCAAGAAAATCTGTGTCGTTACATTGTTATTCGGTGAGGTGACGGCGGACGGAATCTTTCAGCAATGCTCTCAACGAGGGTTCGCCCTTTCGCGCCGATCGCAGCCCGTCCACATGTTATTCGGATTCTCACACGCGCGCGCGATAGAACGAGCTGTCACATGCATACTTGTATACCTACGTGATGCATTAATCATGTGGGAACACTCCTCTATGACTGGCAGCACAAACTTATGCTTACGGAGTGTAGGTACTTCCGAGCACGTGAATGTACCTCTGACGTTCAATGTGAGACTCTGTTGGTACAGCACTGTTGAATTTCAACAGCCACTTGAGCCTGTCAATGAACCGTTGATGCAGTACAGACAATCACTTTGGCCATCCCTTTTGTTCTTGTGGATATTCCTGTGTCTCAGCAGTTCCATTCACAGAGTTCGGCACACGACTGCGCGTTGATGGAAGATGGAGCAATGTACATTAGAGCCATGCTACCAACTTCTCATGCACTGGTGGAACAATGCTCCTGATTGTTATGAGGAGCCACATAGGTATTTGCGCTTGTTCTATCTCGAATCAGCATCCCAGCGGAGCTAATCAATCAGCAGACTGGTCGCCATTCGTTAGCACACGACAAACAGATGTCTGTCGCAAACGACAGCTGAGATTCCGTGACCCTGAGGCCTGTGCGCAGTCATGGCAACAAAATTGCGGGGCATCTGTGTCCTCATAATTGGAGGGGGTATACAGCGCCGCTGCGTTCCCTTTCTTCTGTTCTGAGCTGGAGAAAGTCGGGAACACTGTGGCTTTCTCGGCCACTTGGCCAAGCAACAAGAGGACGATACCGTAATGACGATCTCTTATTCGGATTCGTTCAGCACTCTGTTGTTCAATTGGAAGGGAAGCTTGTACAAGGTGGTGTGTCGATTCCTGATCTTCTTCCTGGTGGCGTACTACGCGGTCTTCTCTGTGCAATTCTGGCTTCTGAAAGGACCGGAACAACTGCTTTTCGCGCAGTACGTCAAAATATGCGCGAAGGGAATCAATCACATCCCGCTAGCGTTTCTGCTGGGTGACGAGAAGAAGTTTGAATTTGGAAAGAAGTCGAAAATCCGTTACAAATTCTTTTCGCGCAACAGGGTTCTTCGTCAGCTCTGTAGCCTGCCGATGGTGGGAACAGTTCAACTGGATTTCGTGGCCTGACAGGCTTATGATGACGGTTGATTGCTACTTGGGAAGAGAGGAACTGGTGCGACCGCGGCGGCGGCGGCGGCGGCAGCGGCGGCGGCGGCGGCGGCAGCGGCGGCGGCGGCGGCGGCGGCGGCGGCGGCGGCGACGACGACGACGACGACTACGACGACGACGACGACGACGACGACGACGACGACGACGACGACGACGACGACGACGACGACGACGACGACGACGACGACGACGACGACGACGACGACGACGACGACGACGACGACGACGACGACGACGACGACGACGACGACGACGACGACAACAACAACAACAACAACAACAACAACAACAACAACAACAACAACAACAACGGACTCGGCAATTGCAGGCAGCGGCCAGGCGGGCCATCGCACGGTGGTCAACTCTTCAGGCGGCTTTGGTGTGGCGCACCGTGTCCGTTCGAACCTACAAACGTTTTCCAACGGAAGAGCATCTCTTCACCAGCGGCTTGATGAACAAAGAGGAGCTGGCCTTATTCCAGAGTGTCAATGCGCCGCACGGCAAGTGGTTCTTGCCCACTGTGTGGATTCTACACCTTTTCCGGAAGCTGCACAATGAAGGTGACAATTTAATTCAGGTTGCTTTGCACAGTTGGCAATAGGTTTGCAACATATTATCCGTCTCGGCGTCTTAGGTCGTCTAGAGGCGGGCCCATTTCGCCACCTGATCAAGGAGGTCGAGTCGTACAGAATGGGCTTCGCCATGCTGTACGTCTACGACTGGGTCAAGATCCCGCTCGTCTACACACAAGTACTATAGTAGAGGCTGCTAGAACAAAGTGCGACGCGTGCCTGCACATTCCCACAACAGGTCGTCGCCATCGCCACTTACGGCTACTTCCTGCTTTGCGTCATTGGCCGACAACCTGACCTGAGTAGCGACCAGCCAAAGCTCTACGTTCCCGTGTTCACCGTGCTGGAAATGTAAGCATTCAGACACGTGAAACACTCAAAATACCGACAAAATAACAAATTATTCCCCAATTCAGCTTCTTCTACATGGGCTGGCTGAAGGTTGGCCAGGTCTTGCTCAATCCGTTCGGGGAAGACGACGACGATTTCGGTCCCACTATGACATGAAATCGATTTCAAATTTGCTCGCTACCGTACCCCCACTTTCAGAATGCAACTACATCTTGGATCGGAACACGGAGATCGCCTTCATGCTGGCCTCGAGGACGTCTGAGCAGCTGCCGCGATTCGACGGCGACGACGACCTGTTGAGCAAAGAGCCCAAACTGCCGCACACGGTCGCCTCGAGCAAAATCAAGGTTTGTTGATAGTGTTGCACATCTTGCGCTGCTTTTACAAGAGGGCTAGAACTACTTTCAGGACGTGGTGCCGGTGTCCTACTTGACGCACAAGAAATTCAAGCTCTCCGAGGAAGAATCCAAGCCAGCGACCTTTCCAAAGGAGGACGCTGTAAGGGAAATTGCACTTACAGTACCATGCGCACTCACAGAATTCCCATTAGCACAACACTAAGGGGAACGTCGAAAACTGTTTCAGCAGCAACAGCGCAGCTCGATTAGCCGCCTGCAAAGTCTGGTTTACCGACGGATGTCACAACAAGATCGTCGACAGGCAGCTGCGAGCCGCGAATCGACTAAACTGCGCCGCCACTCGGAAAACCACAACAACAGCAGCTCGAAATCGAGCCCGACCGGCCATCGGGTTGTCTTGGCCAGAACGGAGGAAGTGGAGGAGGAGGGAAACGAGGCAGCCACACTGCTCTTTGGAGGGTTGTGAATGGCACCGAGTTGTTCAAAATTTCCGCTTTGGAACTGCTTGTGTCGCTGCACGAAATGACAGTATCCATCTCCTCGACTAGAGATGCCGAACCGCTTTCGATCCGCCGTCGATCATCCACCAAATAAAAACTTTCACTCTTTCAACGTTTGCCCCTTCGCTGTTCATGCTCTACACACGAATTTCAGCTCAATGTACGCACTTGCAGTACGTTCGTCCCTGTACCTAATCCACCGCTTGTTGCTCTTGGAAAAGATATACGCGCTTTGTTGAACAACTGCTACGTTTGTACCCTTGAACCAGACTACAGTAAGCCAGTGTGTGTTCCAATACTGAGTCGGAGTTCGTTGTGACTTTGGAACCCTGTGCTGCGTTGACGCGCTCCTGGATGATGATGACCCGTTGTTTTCGATCATGTCGACTGGTGTTGTTGTTCCTGGTGAATAATTGTTGTGACGTCTGGGCAAAGGTCGCATTGCGTAAGTCCACCAGGCGAGCATAAGCGAAAGCGAAAGGTGGAACGTCAGCGACTTTGTTCGGTCACAACAAGTGCCTTGGTAACGAGGAGAGTAGGCAGAAGGTGCTTTCGCGACAGACGGCAAACGGCTGGACCGCGTCGGAAGCAGAGTGTTCGATCTTCGTTTTGGCTGTATCGTGTGGACAACTGTAATAAAGACGGGAGTAACATGAACAAAGGATCTGTCTGCAGCTGGTTCGCGGTTGCCATTGTGACTATGACGGGAGTGCCAAAACGAGGTTGGCAAATACGTCACTTTTCTTGGCACTTCTCGAAACTACACTTTTCAAAAATGCTCTAAACTCGTCCTTTTCCAGCCCAAGCAACCGCGATCTCCACTCTATGCAACACTCTCAGCAACTCGGCATACTCCTCTCCGGGCGATCGCTGCTATCAAGTGTTGGTGCAGAACCGGAAATGGGCGGGCGCGTTCTCCCAGTGCGCCTCCTACACTGGAGGACCCCAGGGTGTCTTGAGACGACTGGCCTGGCTGCACACGGCAGAGGATGTCGCCGCCATGAAGTCCATCGCCAAGTACAACGATCCCGAAGGATGGGTACTGTATTTTGGATTTAGTACTGCACGCGCTTCGTTTTCAAATTCGATTTCGGATTCATTCGAGACAGTTAAACCGAGCGGACCGAGTTGCTTCAGCGTTAGACAGTCAACGCTGAAGCAAATCGGTATGTAGCTGAGTGGAGATCTGCTTTCTTCCGTTTGTGTCATAGTGCTTCGATGCAGGGGCTCTTGCACGTTTCCTTTACTGACAACTCTGACCTGACGATAGCAATAGCTTACCGTAGACTATGTAGTAGTAGTCGACTTACCGCTTGGTTTTGCAAAGATAGAAATGCGAAAGATATTGGTGGACGTTTATGGTTAGTGTAAGTAGACATAGACAAGTAGTATGCTCAAAGCGAGCAAAAGATAAATAAACAACAAAATACAAGTACACAACTTCAGTACTGGGTTGGGCTTGGCACCCACGTAACCGGCAGCCTGAATCCGGCCGACTTCCACTGGTGCGAAGACGACGGCTGCTCGAGTGGGGACCCGTTTTCAAGCGATGCTGGCAACTCCTTGAACATGGGCACTGGTGGGGTCCAAGGACTGCACATCACGTAAGCGGATATGCTTTTGCGTGTAGAAATTGCCGAGCCCTATAGATGATTCGCAAGAATTTGTGTATAATATGTTCTGTTGAAGAAACTGGGGCTCCACTGGCAACTGCGGCGTCTACTGGCCCCGCACCCAGGACGACTACATCGCCAATGACGAGTGCGGATTCAATATGCCAGCCTTCGTCTGCGAGTACTACAGTGGTGGGTGACAAGGAATTCCATTCGCTCGCTGTTTTGAATAAGTAGGTACATACGAGCCAAGAAAGCAGAAATTCTCACCTATCAGTGATCTTCTTATCTTAGCACAAGAAGGCACGACGATAACTACGGCTGCTACTACTAGTACAACTGCTACGACTACGACTACAACCACAACTGCGACTACGACTACGACTGCACCTACTACAACTACTACGACTACAACAACAACCACAACTACGACTACCACTATGACTACAACAACTACGACGACGACTTCGACTACAACTACAACTACAACTACGACTTCGACTACGACTACAACTACAACTACGACTGCGACGACTACTGCAAAGGTTAGTGCCACTCTGACTACCACGCTGCCAGTTGGTGAGGACGCCACAACCGGAAGTGAAACTGAGTCGGGCCCATCAGACTACACAAGCTGTATGAGCGCCGCCGACCACCGCTTGTCCACCGCCGGAGACTGTCTCTCCATCAAGAGAGGCACTTTCGACCTGCACGCTGGGGACGGACTCGGTGTGGTTCTTTTGCGTCTTGGAACACGTTTAAAATATAGATACCGTAAATACGCCGATAAGCCCCCTTCTTGCCCTCGGTCTTCAAGAGCGCTGCGTCCAAGTTGGGAATGGGGAGGGGGGCTTATCAGAGTATTTACGGCAGCTGCCATATGGTACAGATGGCGTCCAAAGCATTGTAACGCTGAATGGAGTCTCGATTTCAGCAGACATACCGCATTTTGAGTACGGTGCAACACGGCTAAACACGTAAGGGCATTATTAATGCATTGCTGAATTGAAAATTGGCGACATTCACATCAAATTACAGCGTCGGACAATTGTGGCAATGGGCTACCGGCCGTGCGATTGACTTTCGACGACGTTACCCATTTTGTCAATCAGCCGTCCATTGTGAGTGAGGAAAGCTTCTCAAACTTCTTCAAATGTACATGATACGAGACGCACACACCAACTCTCAGAGCTGAAGCCAATAATATTTCATGTGAATGACAGATTAAAAGGACGGTGGTCGTGCCTAACACGCATACAGTATATCCGAAATCTTTTGTTGACCAAATTTGACTTAGGGTTGCTTCGTATTTCAGTTTGACAGCGGCAATCTACTCGTCGGTTTGGTGTATCTGACTGCCGATTCTGACTGGTTTTGGACCAAGCCTTCGGGTGACCATTTCGTTGCGGAAACAAAGGCACTGTCTCAAAATCGGTCAGGATTAGGCTCGGGTTACACCCTTGACCAAATCGGTGGCATCTCCAGTGAGGGAGTAGTTGCCGTGGACTCACCGGCCAGTTTCGGCCAAATATTATGCCAGTTCGGTGGGAAGTTTTGAGAAAGCAAAATTTAGAATACTCCTTGGCGTTCAATATTAGAAGTCGACTAATAACAGTGTTCCTTGCAGCTCCCACGACCGGCCGAAGCTTCCCCCTTATGAGCCACGCAACTTTCACTCCCGTCTTCCGGTATGTCAACGGTGTGTCCCAAGAGGAGGAGTGCGCCGCCATTTGTCACAGAGACGACACTTGCGCCGCCTGCAGCCACTCCTCGTCCCTGTCGGAGTGTCGCTTGCACCAAATCGACCCCACTTTTGATGAAGATCAGACCTACTTCACATATGAGACAGCTGGCGACTGGACGATGTTTGTGAAGCGGCCGCTGTAGGGAGAAGTGCATGCCCCCCATCTACTCATAGTTGTCTAGCCTGTATTTGTGATCAAATTGACGTAAATTTAGTTCGACGTTCTGTGCATATTTGTTTTGGGCCGTTTACCTACAGAGTACCTTTATGCCGTTGTCTTGTATACTCTCGTCCATTCGTGCGTGTGTGTACTTCTGTGTGTTTGTCCGCAACAAATAGTATGTAGGCGCTCCACTGTTTAGAGCAGAATTTCAACCCTTCACTCGGAATTCCAGTTGTTGCAGAGGAAATGGAGTGGGAGAGAAAGGAGAAATGGGAAAATTGGAAGAGTGACCTGGGGACACAAGATCAGCAACAGAGAGACCACTTTGCGAAAAGAAGAACAGGTCTTGCAAAATTTGAAACGACAACCCCCAAAAAAGAATGTAAACTGCAAAACGCTCCTATAGTCACGTTGCCTTTCATTGTCCTTCCTTCTTCCCTTGCTCAGTGGAAGTACTCGACGTACATGTTGGTGCGGCCCTTCATGCGGCTCTCGTGGCTGGCGTCCTGGACAGAACGACGTTTGAATGGTCGAATTGGCGCGTTACAGTACTACATATGGTTCCACAATCCACATACGCGTCGGCGGTCTCTGCCGCAGCAGAAGAGAGACTCTCTCACGGCGGGGACCAGCAGGCCGAACAGTAGCAGCAGCAGAATTCCCTATGAGAATGGAAGAACTTGAAAACAAATGCAAGACAAGACAAGACAAGGGACAAGAAATTGCAATCAAATACAATACTTGCAGTCCATTGAACAGGTCGAACAAGAAGTCGAAAATCTGGTTCTCTTGCGGGACCAAGTAGACCAGAATCGCCATGCCCCACACGGCGAATATAATGGGCCAGAAAGCGGCGATGGCTATGGTGCTGTAACTAAAATGCGGAGAGGAGTTATCCAAGCATATTGCGAAATTTCCATGAATTTTTTTAATTCGACAAAACAAAATCACATGATGTCTTGCTCGTCGAACGGGTCGCGCACCATGCGCTTGTTCATGTCGCAGAAGGCGACGATGAAGAGAGGGCAGACCATCTGATTAGGAATTCACTTTGCCAAATGTTGTAACGTTGTTGCAATTAGCTTAATAAAAGACTCACCACTCCAAACACGAGGAACAGTCCAATGTAAATCCACAGGAA
>JASAMZ010011914.1:0-30594 GCA_030248115.1 Linhomoeus sp. GSCO2_2
TGTCTTACTTCATTCAGTTGCGTATTGCTTAAATTAAACAAAGTAAAAGAGAATTGCTGCTCTGCCCAACTCGCTCAGCAATTGGATCACTGTAGTTCATACTGTGTAGGCCTGTCCAAAATAAACCTTTGAATTGAGAACAAAATAAAATTAAGTCAAGCAAGACAAAGCAACCGCACCACCGAATAGCTCGACTACCGTCTTCTGCTCAGGGCACGAAGCGCAGCTCGGACGTCTCCTCCGTGGCCATGGGCAGCGTGCTGGCCACCGTGGCCGAAGTGCCCTCCGCCCCCTCCTCCGTGGCAGGAGGAGGAGGAGTGCCTCCCGGGATGGCCATGTCCACCAGCAACCCCTTCAGCATTCCCTCGGCCGTGGTCGGCGGCGGCCCCCCGCAGGGAGGCGCCGCCCAGATGCCCACGTCGATGTCGGACATGACGGGCGCCTTCTCCACGCCCATGCAGCAGTCGTTCGCGCCCCTGCCCGTCCCCGCCGGGTCGCCCTCGGCCATTCTCTATCCGCCCCTGCCGCAGGGAGCGGCCGCAGCCTCCGCCGCCTTCCAGCAGCATTCCGCCGCCGACAATCCGTCGGGAGTGGATCCGGCGGCGATGGGGGCATTCAGGCCGCCCCACATGCCCTACAGCCAGACCTGGGGAGGTGGGGGTGGAGTGAACACATCACTGCAACGATTTCCATCCAAATCGGGCACAACTCGTCTTCAGCGGCCGAGTGGCAGAACCTGCCGTCTACCAGCAGCGGCGGCGGCGCCTTCGCCGGCGGCTCCCTGCAGCACTCGCACTCCTTCGGACAGCAGCAACAGCAGCAGCAGCAGCAGCCGAGGCCGGCGTCCGCCTTGGGCGCCGTCGTCAGCCCCTACGCGACCATGAGCCTTCCAGGAGGAGGGGGAGGGGGCGTCTACTCGCCTCCCCCACTGGACCAGCACAACCTGGCCCTGTTGAGAAGTCAGACAGAGCTGGCGCAGCAGAGGGCGCACGTGGCCAGCTGTCAAGTGCAGCTGCTCAGGGAACAGCTCAACACCGAGACCACGGCCAGGGTGGAGGCGCAGGTTGGATCTCTTGGCGCGATTTGAGAATTCGGAACGTTATTTTAGTTGATTACGGTAGTGATTCTGCCATCTTCAGACGCGCACTCAGCAGCTGTTGTCGTCGAACAGCGAGCTTCTGGAGCAAGTCCAGGCCTTGGTGCAACGAATGCAGATGCTGGAGAACTCGCTTACGTCCGAGTCGTGGCGACCGCCCAGGCCGCCACAGGTGCGTCTGCGAACGTGTTGTACCGGTGTGTCAGCACATCACAGGATTCTCGTGGCATGTTGGCGCCCATTATGTACCTTTTCCCGCAGCACAGCAGTGTAAAGCTCATTGTACGTATAGTATCGTGGCATCGTAAGCGGTGTCGTCCAGAATTGCGTAGGTAGTGCAAATCTCAGCAGCTAAAGCAGTGTACCAGAAGCTAGCAACAGGGGGGGTGGGGGGGGGGGGAGGTGCGCCTGGCCCGACCCGGGTCCCGGCGTGTTTACTGAAACGAAACTCCTCCCGCTCCGTCGATTTGTCATTGACGCAAGTTTTACGGCGGCCAAGTGACGCGGCCGCTCTCCCAACCCGCAGGGGCGGAAGAAGGAGGAAGAAGAAGCATTAGAAGAAGGGGAGAGGGCAGTAATTGAGGCGGCGTCAGGTGGTCGGGGACGTCGTCGTCTTTTTGGCCGCCTCTCTTGCTCTCTTTCTCTGTCTAGAGATTTGCGCGCGATTCTTGGGAAGGTTAGATGGGGCGATGGTGACGCTAACGCACCACGGGATCTCGAGCATAAATGTAGCCGGAAGGGCGGAAAGTTGAGTACTTCTGGCAGAGTATAAACAGCCGCTTACGTCATAACTCTCGATGACAACAGAAAATACACACGAGACGACTTATTTCAATTGCAGGTGAGCCATCCCACGCCGCTGGCGCCCCTCCACCTCCCCATTCCGCAGCCGGCCTCGGCCGCCGACATTGACACGCCTGCGGCGCGTCTGCGCTCCCACGCTGAAGCAGGCAGAGCTGGCTCCGTTCCCACGAGGGTACGGTAACTTCATTATTGAGTTGTTGTGATAAAACTTCAAACCACATGTTCTATTTAGCCTCCGGCGACGGCGGGCGAGGCGGCGGGCGCTCGCAAGAAGCGACGCGCCGCCCAAGACGAGGCGGCGGCGGGGGTCCCACCAGGCGCACCAGGCGCAGTGCGCGAGGTTCGCACCGACGTCGGCTCCACCACGGACACGACCACCGACTACAGCTCCTCCGATCAGTACGAGAGGCCTACAGCCTCCTCCTCCTTCGGTCGGCACGACAGTCTGGGCGGGGCTCCCGACCTCAGCGTATTCATGGTCGCCCCAAACAAGCAGGCGATTACTCTGGAGTCGTTGACGGCCCAGCTAGCGCAGCAGCTGAGGCTGGAGAGGGCGGCCGACAGCAGCAGACACCACAGGGAGAAGGAGAGGAAGGCGCCCTCTCCTCCTCCCCCGGAGGTCGACAGACGTGAGTCGGACGCTGCGCAGCAGCCGCCGCCGAGGCCGGCGCCCAAGGAGAAGAAAGCGCCGTCGCCGCCGCCGCCACTACCGTCACAGCCTCAAGTGTCAGAGGCCAGGAGGGAGTCGGACGTTCTAGCTGGTGAGCCGACTCGCTCAGACAGCCCAGACAAGGTGATCAAGAGGAAGGAGAAGGCCAAGCAGCCGCCGGGGCGCGCCGGCGTCCTCAAGGGAGCGACCGAGTTCAGTCGCATGTCTTTCAACAGGGCCGGTTTGGCTACCAAAGTGGAGAAAGAGGCGCCGGCGGCGGTCGAGGTTCTGCTGGAGAACGACGCATTTGAAGACGCCATCAGCCAGGAACAGTCGCGGTGTATTCTAAAGAAGGCGCAGTGTCGCATGTATGCGTTGCATCACAACTTTCCGAAATCCCGGCAAGTCGTCCGGGGGACGCAGTATACTCCACAAATTTAAACTCCTACGCACGGTGATTCCTCTGCTGTTGTGGCTTCTTGACACTCCCAATCGCAAAACTAATGCCGAATTCGTGATCTACATCCCGAAATACCCCAGAATCGACATACAACTCCCTGAACTTCCTATGGACTCGCAGAACCAAAATTCTGCACTTGGGGTACGGCAGCAGGCGAATTCGTCATAGGGACGTTCAAACATCATATAAACGATAAACGAATGCCAAATTCGTAATCAGCGCCCCCGAAAACCCCGAAATCGAGTATAATATCGCGGAAGTCGCCCGGACACCCAATATTTTTAAATGGACGCGGCAGGGTTACTGTAGCTCTGCAAATTTGCCAAAAATGCTTTTCTGGACCAGACTTCAACGTAGAATCGTTTGAAACCTCTTTTGAACCGATTCGGCAACGCATTCGAGCGCTACAGACGCTGAAACGCGAAAAGCGCAATTTTTGACCCCGGAGTCAAAAAAGTTCCACCAAGATAACTTTATTGTGTCTCAACCGATTTTCTCCGTTCATGGCTCATTCGATAGAGGACATCTGGGAAGGAGCACCAAAAGCGGTCTTGCCGCTCTAGCTGCTACCTGTCGCGCACAGCAAACCGTCAAAGTCGGAAAATAGCGAAAAATCGTAAATTTTTCAAATTTGGCGCCAAAATGTGTCCCGCAGCGATCCAATTCATTTTTTCCGTGTTCGGCACTATCGAGTACTACAACATATCAAAAGATAGTATATACCGTTATATGCAACTTTTTCGAGTTCTACCTTGTAACGCCTCTTTCAGTACTTTGAAAATTTAAATTTTTTGAATTTCCCGCCAACGGTGTCCCGGAGCGTGACCCCATTTGTCGTGCACCCCTGCCCACTAGGCCTACCTAACGCAAAAGACCGTTTGCAAATCGGCCGCTTCACGCGCGAACGCCGTTGACTGTAATTTTCTGCGTTTCGCGCACAAACGCTATATACTCCACACTTTTTTGTGGAGTATAACAAGCTGTTTTAAAAAAGTTGAGTTGTTTTATTAATACAGAGTGGTTTGTGAGTGTTTTAAAGTGGAGGAGTAAAAGAGTGGATACTTTCGTAAAGTATTTCGAAGCCTTTCCGATATGACGCGCGCCCGCCCGGAGTCCAGTATTTATGCGCTACTGCTGACACGCTCCTTTCTGAGAGGTTCTTGCAGGGCAACATTGGGATCGCCCGGGATTAATTTTTTGAGCAAGACACACGCATTTCTGAGCGGTTGTTGCAGGGCAACATTGGGATCGCCCGGGATTAATTATTTTTGCAGACAAAGTTGTTCGTAAGACAAGGGTTTAAAAAAACAAACGTATTTCTTTAGGAATGACCGTTCAACAACTGCCTCAACGTACGCTTTCAAACGGTCACACAAATGCCGTTCTACAACGTAAGACGAGCGAGTTAGGGTCCATTTGCTGTTTGAACCTTTGGGTTACTGTAGCTCGTGATATTCAAACTTTTGAGCTTCGAACAATAGGAAAACAAATGATCAGTGAGTCAAGAGCTATCCAGCAACTCAAGATCGTCTCTCTACGACGCACGCTGAGCGAGTTAGAGCGATTTCTATGCTAAAAACGCGAGAATGTCACTTTTCGTGGTGCGTGTTTGCGTAATTAACAAAATTTTTACGCCAAGCAAAAGAGCACGTCGAGACCTTTTAGTTGACCTATCGCACGCCGCTCTACGACGTAAGACGAGCGTGTTAGAGCCTTTTTGCGTTTTGGACCTTCGGCTTACTGTAGCGCGCGCAATTCAGACTTTTGAATTTCGACTTCTCTTAACGGAATTATCAGTGTGCCGAAACCTATCCAACGAACTCAAGATCGTCTCTCTATGACGGAAGACGAGCGAGTTAGATAAGTTTTGCGTTTTAAACCTTTGGGTTACTGTAGCTCCCGAAATTCAAACTTTTGAGTTTCGATCAATGGAAGAACAAATGATCAGTGAGTCGAGAGCTATCCAACCAACCCAAGATCGTCTCCGTACGACGCACGCTGAGCGAGTTAGAGCGATTTCTGCGTTAAAAACGCGAGAATGGCGTTTTCCGTAATGCGTGTTTGCGTAATTAACAAAAGCTTTAATGCCCAACGAAAGCGCACGCCGAGACCTTTTAGTTGAGCTATCGCACGCCGCTCTACGACGTAAGACGAGCGAGTTAGAGCCGTTTTCCTTTTAGACCTTCGGGTTACTGTAGCGCGCGCAATTCAAACTTTTGAATTTCGAAGTCTCTTAGCAACATTACCAGTAAGTCGAGAGCTATCCATAAAGCCCAAGATCGCCTTCCTACGACTTACCAACGCCGAGATATGAGAGCGTGACGGACGCACGGACGCACGGACGCACGGACGCACGCACGATAAGCTCTCGTAGGGGTTCGCCCGGCTGAGGCCGGGCGAAAAAACTAAGTAAGTAACTAAGTAAGTACTTAGTTTTTCAGAAAACTAAGTAAAACTAAGTAAGTAAAGCGTACTTACTTAGTTTCTAACAAAACTAAGTAAGTACTCGAACAAGCTGTTTTAAAAAAGTTGAGTTGTTTTATTAATACAGAGTGGTTTGTGAGTGTTTTAAAGTGGAAGAGTAAAAGAGTGGATACTTTTGTAAAGTATTTCGAAGCCTTTCCGATATGACGCGCGCCCGCTCGGAGTCCACTATTCATGCGCTACTTTTGACACGCTCCTTTCTGAGAGGTTCTTGCAGGGCAACATTGGGATCGCCCGGGATTAATTTTTTGAGCAAGACACACGCATTTCTGAGCGGTTGTTGCAAGGCAACATTGGGATCGCCCGGGAATAATTTTTTTAGCAGACAAAGTTGTTCGTAAGACAAGGGTTAAAAAAACAAAAGTATTTCTTTAGGAATGACCGTTCAACAACTGCCTCAACGTAAGCTTTCAAACGGTCGAACGAATGCCGCTCTACAACGTAAGACGAGCGAGTTAGGGCCCATTTGCTGTTTGAACTTTTGGGTTACTGTAGCTCGCGATATTCAAACTTTTGAGTTTCGACCAATAGAAGAAGAAATGATCCGTGAGTCAAGAGCTATCCAGCAACTCAAGATCGTCTCTCTACGACGCACGCTGAGCGAGTTAGAGCGATTTCTACGCAAAAAAACGCGAGAATGTCGCTTTTCGTGGTGCGTGTTTGCGTAATTAACAAAATTTTTACGCCAAGTGAAAGAGCACGTCGAGACCTTTTAGTTGACCTATCGCACGCCGCTCTACGACGTAAGACGAGCGAGTTAGAGCCGTTTTGCGTTTTGGACCTTTGGGTTACTGTAGCGCGCGCAATTCAAACTTTTGATTTTCGACTTCTCTTAACGGAATGATTAGTGTGCCGAAACCTATTCAACGAACTCAAGATCGTCTCTCTATGACGGAAGACAAGCGAGTTGGATAAGTTTTGCGTTTTAAACCTTTGGGTTACTGTAGCTCCCGAAATTCAAACTTTTGAGTTTCGACCAATAGAAGAACACATGATCAGTGAGTCGAAAGCTATCCAACCAACCCAAGATCGTCTCCGTACGACGCACGCTGAGCGAGTTAGAGCGATTTCTGCGTTAAAAACGCGAGAATGTCGCTTTTCGTGTTGCGTGTTTGCGTAATTAACAAAAGTTTTATGCCAAGCGAAAGAGCACGTCGAGACCTTTTAGTTGACCTGTCGCGTGCCGCTCTACGACGTAAGACGAGCGAGTTAGAGCCGTTTTCCGTTTTGACCTTCGGGGTACTGTAGCGCGCGCAATTCAAACTTTTGAATTTCGAAGTCTCTTAGCGACATTACCAGTGAGTCGAGACCTTTCCGTAGAGCCCAAGATCTCCTTCCTACAACTTACCACCGCCGAGATATGAGAGCGTGACTAACGCACGCACGCACGCACGCACGCACGCACGCACGAAAAGCTCTCGTAGGGGTTCGCCCGGCTGAGGCCGGGCGAAAAAATCTGGGTAAACTAAGTAAGTAAACTGAATATGCAAATACAAGCAAATAAAAGTAAATCTGGTCTCGGAAATGCTGGTATGTTGTTAATTCGAGATTAGTAGGGCCACAAAATGGTCTCCAAGAAAATGTTGTTTAGCAAATTTGACATTCTTTGATTAACTCATCGCAGAAAAGCCCATTCAAACCAGGCAATGCACGAGTATACAGCGCCAAAATAGGCCAACATGTCAACAATTTGGTTTACTTAGTTTCTTACTTAGTTATTTAAAACTAAGTAAAACTAAGTAAGTATGAAAAAGTACTTAGTAAATTTCGCAAAACTAAGTAAGTACGGACCTGGAAACTAAGTACGAGTACGAGTAAGTATACTTAGTTTTCCAAAAATAAAACTGAGTAAGTAAGAAACTAAGTACTCAGTTCCAAAACAACTAAGTAAAACTAAGTAAGTACTTACTCAGTTTCAAGCTGCCACCACTAGTATGCATGTGCTTAGGCGTGTACATACCATGTGCTACGTTTCGTCATGCCACTTTCAGACAAGCGCTTCTCGACGCCGCGCTGGGTATCGCGGAGGCGCGCGAGAAGGAGGCGGCGAAGGAGGTTCCCCCGCGCAAGCTGTCCAGCCCCGTGATGCCTTCGGCCGAGACCTCTTCGCCCGTGCGCCGCAAGGGCACTCACACGGGCATCCACCACCGTAGACCTTCCGCCTCCTCCTCCTCTTCTCAGAAGCCCTTCCGCAAGCTGAGCGTCGACGTGAAGCAGGAGCACCGCTACCAGCCGCCGCCCTCGGTCCGTCTGGCCAACGGGCCCAGTTCCCAGCAGCAGGCCATGGAGAACCACGTCGACGGCGACGGCGGCGCCGACGACCTCGACCTCGAGAACGACGCGAGCGCCAAGCGCGCCCTGAATCGCGAGGTGCGCGACGACCTGGCCGCGCTCAAGTCGGCGCTTCGCGGCCGGCCGACGGCGCCGCCCTTGCCGCTCTCCTCGCGCCCCAACAAGAACCCCAAGGGCGGCTCGGCCACAGAGGCGTCTCTCAGGTCCGACATCGACACGGCGCGTCTGGAGAAGCTCTCGAGGAACTACTCGGTGACGGCCGACCGGCTGCTGGCCGACGTCGCCAGACTGACGCGCCTGGAGAAGCTGTCCGAGACCGGCAGCGACGACAACAACAACGAGGGCGGCGGCGGAAGGAACAGCTGACCGGCTGACCCTCCCGCTCCGCTCCGCCAGTGATATCAAACTCTGTCCTGTGTCCGTATGCCATTCGTATGTACGCGCTGCCTTGAACCACGCACGGTGCGTCGCGTTCGTTACTCAAAACACCGGCGAGCATTAACCACTTATTCCAAATCGGCATCGTTTGTTTTTCTGCAGATCCCGAAAATTTCCCAGATCCCGAGACACAGCCCCATTCGATCGTGCTATACATGCAAATACAGGATCTGACTGTTAAAGGTTTCGGGATCTGCAGAAAAACAAACGATGTCGATTTGGAATAAGTGGTTAAAATGGCCCGATGATGCATATGTACGATACCCACTGCACATGTGAGCCTGCGTCTTGTTAGTGCCCATGTGCCACATAGACGTTTGTAGCAGCAGCGAAGCGTATAGCGACTCCTGCTTAGTTGACCATCATTCGTGAGTAAGTTGCGTCTGTGATTTCTGAATCTCATCCGCTACAAATGATTGCCAGACTTGCGTTTGCAAAGGGATTCTGTCGGCTCGGATCACTCGACATGAGAACGTGGTTGGCGGCGAAATACAACACACAATTGTAACAATAGTGGTAGTGGTGCTGTAAGGAAGATAACGAAATCAAACCTTTGGCTTTGGCATGACAGTTTCGATACTTAGGTACGTTGACTTGTACTACACGGGTTGAAGATATATATATGTACATAGGTATGATATATATATGTACCCAGCAGATGAATTCAAAAGCTACAGTAAGCAATCCGCGTCCCAAACCATTTCTTTGTGCCAGTGCTATTTACTAAGAGTTCAATGAGTCGAGAATTTCCAAGTGGAGTTGGGACATATTGCAGAGATCATCGTGATAAATTGCTTACATATCCAGCGCGAAACGGTTTATACAGTGGGAAACGACTTTGGAGCTGCCTGCAAACATCAGAAATATGCTACCGTAACAAAATACGCGTCCGAGTCGGTGCTGATGTGCACGTTTACGCAGTCTAAATTGAAGTGTCTTCCTGTGCCAGTGTTCGAGCTCGCCTTTCGTGCGTTCTGAAGGTTATGCGTAAACAGCAGCCAGTCTGTGAGTGATGCAACTTTGTCTCAACATACCTCAAGCCAACCTTCTCCTTTCTGTTGTGGCTGTCAGGCTGTCCGGTGCTGATCGTTAGTTTTGGAAGCCGATTCGCGCTCGCATCTCGCAGCTGTTGTGACTTTCCGGTGACGTCACGCTTGTATGCTTTCCTCGAGAACCATAGTGGCGCCCCTTTTGTGCTATTCTGTGGTACTTTGTTCGCTGCACTTTGCCACGGCCGAATGGACGGATTTTGACTCAGCCTATGCGTTGAACGGCCTGACACCGCCTGGTGTGCGTGGTGATGCGCAGTGGTGCACTAATTGCGCTTCTGTTGCCTTCTGCCTAAGGCCTTATCATCGCGAGTGCGCCGCTGCTGCTTCCGCGTTTGATTGACGCGTGCGTGACGAGCCAGTGGGAAGAAGTCCTAGCTCATTAGCGACCACAAAGACGCGTTGCGTGGTGTGGTCTTCACACTTGCATTTACTGGCGCGAATACTTGGCTTAGGAACGTGCGCGGAGCTGTTTATTTGCCAGCTCCCAGCTTTGCTAGAGTTTCGAAACAGTGTTGTTTGCTTGCCTTGCCTTCGTAATACCAATAGACGTGATATTATTATTGTCTCATGTTTTCAGTGCAATTACTGGCTGAGGGTTCGAGCCTGGCCAGCGAAAGAGTGCAGCCAAAAAATGGGAATGCGCTGCTAATTCCTTGTTGGAGTGTTTTACCCGCCGACAGCTAGCCACTTCTCCAGTCTCCCTCAATTGGTGCTGTGAGTCGACGACAAGTCAAGCCGAGAGCGAGAGTCTCGGCGAGAGCGTCCGAACGCGGCGAAAGCAAAGCAAACGGACCTACTCTCAACCTACGGATCTTTCAGAGGCTTGTGTTGTTCCCCTTTCCGCCGACCTCTGTGAGAGCATTCGCTTCTCTTCTGAAATTATCGGCTGCTTCGGTTCGCCGCGGCGAACGCGACCCCTTTGATTCTCCTTCTCCTCTGCTGGCTCAGATCAGCTCAGAAGCCCTCCAACTACTACTGCCGACGTCGTCTGTTGTGTGGCTGTGAAAGCAAGCTACTACTTCTACTTCCCAATCTTCCAACAATCACCCTTGTCCAACCGCTGATTCTCTCTCCGAAGACACGCCGAAGATGTTCCTCACTGCTCAAGGACAGCCTGGTGGTGAGTGCATAAGGGGAACAGTGCTACGCTACAGATTCGTGTTCGATGCTGAGACTTCCCAGTCCGAGTCCCTGGGTTGCAATCGGCTAAACAAACTAGTACAATGGCAATAATTTTTGGTCATATTTGTTTTGTTCTCGCTATTTTTGAGCAAATCAAATTTGGAACTTTTCGTGAATGGCGCGTGAAACTGAGGAAGTAATTGACGTTAAAGTTGGTTTTGACACTTGGAGACCTTCAAGGAGCCGATTTAGGTTCTTGTTAACCCACTCCCCCCAGAACCCAGCCTATATTCCCCCCTCCCCCCTGGCCTAATGATCAATCGTACAACTGTGCCTTCCGTATTACCGTTTTGCAAACAGCATGCAAGCGCCACTAGCGGGCCCAGGGGGGGGCCAGGGGGGCACTGCCCCCCCCCCCTTACGGTCCGACCTGTGAGAAAAAATTTTCTTAAACCAGGCAAGTCGTCCGGGGGACGCAGTATACTCCACAAATTTGGACTCCTACGCACGGTGACTCCTCTGCTGTTGTGCCTCCTGGCACCCCCAATCGCAAAAGCAATGCTGAATTCGTGATCTACATCCCAAAATTCCTCAGATTCGACGTACAACACCCCTAGTTTCCTATGGACTCCGGGAACTGAAATTCTGCACTTGGGGTACGGTAGCATACAAATTCGTCGTAGGTACGTTCAAACATCATCTATACACTGAACGGATGCCAAATTCGTAATCAGCGCCCCCGAAAACCCCGAAATCGAGCATAATATTGGCAAAGTCGACCCGACGCACAAAATTCAAACCGCCGCGGCAAGGATACTGTAGCTCTGCAAAATTTTCAAAAATAATTTTCTGTGCCAGATTTAAGCGCAGAATCGTTTGAAACCACTTTTGGAACGATTCGGCAACGCATTCGAGCGCTATAGACGCCGAAATGCGAAAATCGCAATTTTCGACCCGGGAGTCGAAAAAGTCGCAGTGTAAGAAAGTTTTTTGTGTTTCGCCCGATTTTCTCCGTTCATGGCTCATTCGATAGAGGACATCTGGGAAGGAGCACCAAGAGTGGCCTCGCCGCTCTTGCTGCTACCTAGCTCGCACAGCAGCCCGTCAAAGTCGACCCTGGGCCAAAAATCGCGATTTTTTCTAATTTGGCGCCAAAATGGGTCCCGCAGCGATCCAATTATTTTTTTGCGTGTTCGGCACTATCGAGGGCTACAACATATCAAAAGATAGTATATACCATTATATGCAACTTTTTCGAGTTCTACCCTGTGTAACCCATTTTTCAGTACTTTGAAAATTTAAATTTTTGAATTTCCCGCCAACGGGGTCCCGGAGCGTGACCCCGTTTGGTGTCCACCCTGCCCACCCACTAGGCCTATCCAACGCAAAATACCATTTGCGAATCGGCCGCTTCACGCGCGAACGCCAGACGGGCAAAGTTTCTGCGTTTCGCGCACAAACGCTATATACTCCACACTTTTTAGCACTCCGACTTGAAAAGGCGGAGTGCTATAGTCGGGGCACCGATTTCATAATCCGTTTTCCATCGATAACTTTCGCGTGGTTGATCCGATTTGTAAACGGTTTTTTTTAATCGATAGCTCTCGAGGGATAGTAGGTGTGCTCGGACCTTCATTTTTTTCGCGTAATGGAAAAATTTTGAGAAAATTCAAAAATTCGAACTTTGTAGTACATTGAATACAGTTATCCATCCATAACTTTCGCAATACGTTATCGATTTTGGTGATTTTTGGATATGTTATAGTCCTCGACAAGATCTAGCTGGGAAAAGAAACTTCAGCTTCCTAGGTGGTCCCACGCGGAAGTTACGGGCGAAAGAAAATTTCGGAGGTGTGAAATTTCGGTGTAAAAAATCGAGTTGTGAGATTCCGGTGTAAAATCGTTCTAAGATGCAATTTCCCGGAAGCGCCAATCTATTTGCTTCAATTTGGCACCAAAATCGCCAGAATCGGCCGTGTAGATCTCCAGAAACGTAGGTCCAACGACCGGCGATTTTGACCGATTTTCGACACTTTTCGACTTTCGGCTGCTTTCACGCTGGAATGCGACTCTTTATGGCAAAATGGGCTGCACCACGTGATTCCCCGTCGAAAAGTGATACGGAACCGATTTTCAAAAATATTTTTTCGGCTACCGTATCCCCGGCCGCGTCGCAAATTCTAATACCGCTCCGGAGTACGAAATCAGCGTTACAGTCGATTTCGGCACTTTTGAGGTCGCTGATTCCGAATCCGGCGTTATTTTTGCGTTTGATGTCAACAATCGCGAGTGTCGCCCGAAAATTGGCCTACTGTAACACTACGGTGACGAAACTGTGAGTGTGGTGATTCTTCGGTGGAAAAGTTGATCTTCGGGTGACGGGTACTCCGCAACGCGCAACACAAATTCGCTGTTGGTTTCCCAATCTTATGGCGATTTTACTTTCGAACACTGCAATTCTTATGTCGAATTTCAAATTTAAAAGTATGATTTACCGTACTTAGTTCTGATTAGTTCTCTTTATCGTTGAGCGCGCATTCAAACTTTCGAACTAAAGGAAATGTATAAAGATGTAAAGTCACCGAAGTGGGCAATGAGAGTGTGTGGTCCAATCATACTTTCCTTCCGTGTAGGGGCGTTACTGGTCAAGTGAAAGTAGATTCTGCATCGAAGACTCATTTCGGCTAAGTCTGCAGGATTGTATCGCGCGCCGCAGCAATTCGTGTTGGCATCCCTCCCGCCTCACCCAAATCTGTGGGTAAGGTGCGCTGCTGTCTGTATCGGAGCGTATATCCCCCCCCCCCACGCGTGCGCTCTTTGCTGTTCCATTGCGTCTCCTCTCACGCGCTGCGTCTTTGGACTGTTCGGTAGTTGGTGCTGGTTTGTCTTCTGGTGCGTTGTCAGCTTTGCGCGTGGCGGTTTGGCCGGGCGTGGCTGTCTGGCATGATACCATCTAGCGTTACGTTGGGCATGCGTCCCCATCCGTTTGTACACTTTTGTTGTCTTTGCGTTACTAAGTTTTGTACTAAGTTTTGTTACTGATGTATTTCAGAGAGTACGGTATTGCGGTCTACTCGAAGGAGCCCCTGAATGTGGTGCGGAGGGCGACGACCCACTCAGCCATCGAGGTGGTGGAGTTCGTCTGGAGCGGCTTCCTCGTCCTGGGCCTCTACCGCTCCCCCAGCCACAGCGACCTGCCCAGTCTGTTGGAGTTGCTCCAGGAGGCCATGGTGGCCAACAGCGCCTACCTTGGAGCCACTGTCATAGTCGGAGACTTCAACGTGGACATGCACAAGGACGGTAGAGAGGCGACCGCTCTCAAGGCCTGGATGGCCGAGAGAGAGTTCCAGTGGTACGAGCGATACGTTCTGCCTGCTGCTGGTCAGTTTCGTATTGCTTTAGTCTTCCGTAGCTGGGAGCCGCGACGATTGCTGTAACACTTCGACTCATCAGTATCGGGAAACGGCCTGCAGTCCACTGCAAGTTGTCACCTGGTAAAGCTTCTCGCACCTTCCGGCCGCGCGTCGCACTTGTTTAACACCGTCTTCAGTTGCATTGGCTACGCAGCCGATGTGCCTTTAGGCTAACAGAAACTTCGACTTTCTCCAATTTCCAGATTATCAACGAACAACATGAAAGAATGAACCTTCTCCAGTTTCGGGAACTCCAATTGTGCCGACGTCATTTTCCGACGTTCATTGTTCGCACTGATTGGTCGAATGGCGCCACGGGCAATTTAGAATTTACCGCGTCGATTGGCTCAACGGAAGCGCGCCAAACTTGCAGTTTGAATTGTCATAAGCAGCAAGCAGGTTTTAGGACAAATTCAAAATTCAAACTGTGGTGAACACAACCGGATGGCCACGTTGACAGTAACAAACAATGACAAATTGGGTTCTGGAAGCGGTCGATTGGGCAGCGTCGCGCGCGTATTTGAGCTGTATTGGCTGTGAAAGAGCGTAAGTAAATGTGCGTGGCGCGCCTTGTTGCTATTTTGCTGCGTGGGACTCATTATGGTCGTGAACTCGCAAACAGTCCAGGGAAACTTTGGTGGGTATTCGCCGCGGCGAAAACTTGAACTGCATAGGCTCCGAAGGCGAAATTAGGGCTGCCAACTTTTTCGGCCGGCCGATTTGTTCGGCTTGGGAGTAGTGCGCTTCCGGTGACTATGTTTCGTACGATGATGTATGATAACCGATCAAGGCTGAATTTCGTCGTCGTCGTCGTCGTCGTCATCGATGCGCGCACGGTGACTGACTAGAGAGAACGGCCGATGCACGTTGACTAGAGAGAATGATACAGTAATGGTCAATCGACTACACCAGTACTCCAGGATCGACTTTTGCGTTTCCATCCCTCCGCCCACTTAGGATTCTGACAGCCCACAATTTGCGAACAGTCCTCCGTAATCTCAGCGCGCATCTCACCGGCACAAGTCTACCCCTCGCTGTACAATCGCTCTTGGCGCATTGAAGAAGCAAGCCACCCATCTCAAGGCGCTCGTCCACTCCGCGACAAGACCGAGCCGACAGCGCTCTTGACCGTCCTACGTCCCTAGTCTCAAACCACCACCCCCTCTATAGAAACACTGTTCTGTCTCAGTGAATCCCGACGGTTCTCCAATGATGGTCCCACCGGGGGGTCCTCCGCCGCCGCCTATGGGCCAGCCGCCGGACGGTCACGGCGGCGGCCACCCAGGTGGTCACCCTGACGGCCACCATGGAGGAGGGGGCCACCCTCCTGGAGGTCCCATGCCACCACCCGACCAGTTGGGCGCGCCACCGCCGCCGCCGGGCGCTCCCCCTCCACCGGGCGCGGATCCTGGTAAAGATGCGAAATACGGTTTGAATTTTCCAAATTTGTAGATTTTTTAATTCAACATACCCGTGATAAGTACAACGAAAGTCATTTCCACTTCCAGGGGCTCCCCAGCCGGGCAAGAAGTCGTACAAGCCTCCGCCGCCGGGCCAGTCGGGCCCTCCCCCTCCGCCGAAGGGGAAGCCGGGCGAGCCGCCGCCTCCGGGTCAGCCCCCGCCGGGTCCTCCGCCACCGGGTCAGCCGGGTGGACCCCCTCCTCCGGGACCAATGGGACCGCCTCCGCCCCCGATGGGTCCCCCGCCGCCGGGCGGTCCGCCAATGGGTCCGCCGCCACCCGGCGGTCCTCCGGGCCCACCCATGGGCAAGCCGGGCGGCCCCCACCCGCCGGGCAAGCCCCACAAGCAGGCCTACCGCTGCAACTCGTGTGGGGTAGGTGGATTCTCGTCTTGGTGGATGGCTTGAAGTTTGTGTTCTCCATTTGCGCTCGTTGCGAGATGCTGTTTCTGCGCTTCTTCAGGTGTACGCGATGGAGAGGAAGGAGAACAAGAACTGCTGCGTCAAGGTCTTCTGCTCGGGCGGCGGCAACGACAAGATGACATGCACACGGTGCGTCCGTGCGGCCATGTAACAGTACTTAGTGAATACAGTATTCTTTTCATCGTTGCAGCTGCAAGGCCAAGTGCAAGTTCAAGCAGTTGACGACCAAGCAGCCCGGGCCGGCCATGGGCTAGCTTCCCCCACTCCCCTTATTCTAAGAGCGGTCGACTTCCCTCCCTGATTCGACGCGCGTCTTACCTTTCTATCGCGCCTATCGTTTCGCTCGTTGCGTCTCCGTCTTCTCTTCTTCCTCGGCTGTGTGATCTCGACTTCCTTCTTGCCCGGTTTTGTCAAGTTTTTTGTCGTTTCTTCTCCCCTTTGCTCACTTTGACTAGGCTTTTTTCGAGCGCATCGCTTCTTTCTTCCCTTCCTCTTCACACGATATTCCTTCGCTCTCTCTGTGTCTTTCGGTCGATTTTGAGTGGTGCTTGCCGTTCGTCGTTGCGCATGTACATAGCGAAGTCGAAGTGTGCTCGCCTTTTGAAGTCTGTGTCGCAGGCGGGTGATGGTCCTGTTGGGGTCGCAAGAAAGAAAAGGCCTGTGGAGACACACTGGAACGCATGAGAGTCGATTGCTGCCGTTTCTTCTAGACTAAACCCCAATCAAATTTCAACAAAGTGGAGGTGCGCATTCTGAGCGCAGTAAGGGCAACTTCATACGTATAATGTAGGCATCGAGTACAGTACGTCTGAGTGAGTTGAGTATACTGTAGGTATCAGATATAGGTGCGTCTGTGTAAGTCAAGTATACTGTATGTATCGAGTACAGCGTATGTACATAGCAGCATTGGATCTCTGACAGATGTGAGGGGCGGCTCGACCCTCCTTGGTGGCTGAGGTGTCCTGACGACTCTCACGAGATTGTGTTTCTGCGGCATAGAGGTACATATCAAGAGAAACTCTGGAAGGAAGAAGCTGTCTTTTCGGCCGACTTCACAGAGCTAACAGACTGCCCTTTCGTTGTGGATACTGCACTAACTCGGCGCTCAAAGTTTGCCTGACGGCAGTGTACTGATGTTGACTGAATGAGGATGAGGTTTGATACGGATGATACGCGAACGGAAGGCAGAACCGCATTCCCGCAAGAATAGGTGTAGGGCAGTGAAAATTTGCAAGTTACTAAGTTACACTTGCTAGTAGGTATCTACAAAATTTCAGCAGAATCGGTCAACTCAGTGACGCGCAACAGTCGACCAAAGTTGGTACACCCACCATGAGACACCCTGTACTTGCATGCCACTACATGTACCGGGTGTCCCAAAAAAAAGTGAACCCTATTTCTCCAGCCCGTAACTTGCGCTCGTGTGAATCAATTTTAATGAAACTTTGTAGTCGCATTCCCTAATGTGTTGTCGACGAGTGTGACAAATTTAAGCCGAATCGGTTCAGGGTTACTTGGCTTACATGCACTTAAACCGTTTAGACTGAAATCTCTTCGCGCTCAGCGAGCAGTTCAGGCAGTACGGCATCTTTTGATGATATTCTTCTGCAACTGTTTGTGACGCAAATAATTAGGCGAAATGGATATAAAATATACTAAAAAGTACAACAGTTATGTTACTGGAGGTTTTGAAAATGAAGATTTACGAAGTCTGGAATGATCTTCCACAGGACGTGATTTCGGAGTGCACTCATGGAAAGGAAAGATTCTGGCTTTCGCGCCAGGCTGAAGGCTATTGTTAGCGTGAATGTGGGGCATCTCGATGCCAAATTTGATACACTTTGATTTGTTAACTCCTTGTGCTGTTGTGTGAGGTATTTTCGATTAAAGTTTGTGGTCTAGAACCATGGGCATTGCTCGGATCAAAGTGGTTTTGCATGTCCCAGACTAGACCGACTGTAGCTAAGCGTGTGACAGGACTTGGTGGATGAAATTTTGGGCACCGAAGAAGAACACTATAATTTATGAATGTGCAAAATTTGGTTTAGATCTGTTGACCTCACAACGAGTTATGAGCTGGAGAAAAAGGGTTCACTTTTTTTTGGGACACCCGGTAGACAGGTGTTGCCTGCGAAGACAGCAACCAATGCCATTCACTGTAGAGTAGCGTATGACAAGTGTCTTTGTTGTTTAATCGGAGCCGAAATAATAAATTGAGACCGGAAAAACAACTAAAGTTTTGAAGAACGAAACGAAATTGCGCTGTATTATTGCCTGCGCTTGTGATGTGAATTATCCGAAGAGCTGTCCGAGAAGCCATCGCTTGCGTTGTCGTTGCGACTTCCATGACAAGGAATTCCACCGTCCACGATTACGATTGCGATTACGAAGGACGGTCATGTATGTAGCAATATGTAGCATTACGGTAGCCAGGCTTTGAATTCGCGCCGTCACGTCGCTCTCCGCCTATAACAGCACGTATGTAAAACGAAGGCACAATTTTGTGTGTGATCGGCGGTGCTGCGCTATTGCGTTGTTTCCGTTGGGTGGCGAATCATCCATAAACTTTGACGTGTAAACGTCTGCCACGTGGATGTCCATAAGCAGCCATCTTGCTTCTCATCTTGCTTCACTTTACTCGTCTCTAGATTTCTGCTAGTGTACTTACCGGAGTTCTCCCAAATCCCATTCTCTTTCGATTCGGAGTAATTTCCCTCTGTGGTAGTCTTAGTAGTTCCACTTCCCAAGTAGCAGCAGCAGCAGGATGGGCAAGAAGAAGAAGGATAAGAAGAAGAAGAAGGACAAGAAGAAGAAGTCGACGGCGACCACCACCAATGTCCAAGAGGGACAGCCGCTGCCCGAGGGCGGCTTCCGCTTCCTGGGCGCTATGGTGGCCGAGCCCTTCACCAATGCCGAAGCCGAGGGCAGTGGCAGCGCACCTTCGACGCCGAGCTGGGTCGCGAGATCTACCGCATGCGCTGGATGGAGATCATCGAGGTAGTGAAGTTTCGAATTTATTTTGACAAAAGTCTTTTTTGACAATAATCTACTTCTCAAGGAGGAGGTGGAGGAGACGGAGGAGAGCGAGAGCATCTGCGGCAGCGGAAGCGACAGCAGCGGCGGCGGCGACAGCGACTGGGACGAGTACGAGGAGGAGGAAGAGGAGCCGGAGATGGTCTACTACATGGTGGACGAGAAGGTCGGCTTCCCGGCGCCCCAGCACTACTGCGTCGACTGGCGAGTCAAGTTCGAGGGCGGCGACGGCCTCAGCCACAACTTCACCTCCAACGTGGAAATAAGGGTTGGGTTGTGCACGATGGCTTGTTTACCGCAAACTTGCGCTTCCTGAACGTTTCTACCGTAATCCGTAATCCGTTCAGGTGCACGGCGACCCGAAGGCGGACAAGGTGACGGACCAGAAGGACGGCGTGATCGACGTCAACTACGACGGCCAGTACCCGCCCCCCGCTGCGTGGGAGACGTACAGCTTCGGTCCCTTCTTCGTGCCCACCCCAGAGACCGTGGTCAAGATGAACTTCCGGCCCGCCTTCGACTCGGAAATGGGCGACCTCGTGATCGACTACGTCGACTACATTCCCGGTAGCAACTACAGTACAATAACTCTGTACGGTAGTAATGTAATGGACTCGTTTGATTGGAACGTGCTGATTGGCTGGATGGGTCTGAACTCTGAATGGCTAAGGAGCGCACATCAACAAGGCGGCAATCGCTCACCATTCTTTCTTGCCTCGAATGCCTCCCTCCCTCTACATCCCCCTCCGTCTAGAACCACCCCCCCCCCCCCCCCCCCTTGCGCGTGCACAGTGTCATGTCAGTGCATGAATGTTGGTCTGTGCTGTCGAATAAAACACTGTTCTGTCTCAGTGAATCCCGACGGCTCTCCAATGATGGTCCCACCGGGGGGTCCTCCGCCACCGCCTATGTGCCAGCCGGACGGTCACGGCGGGCACCCAGGGGGCCACCCTGACGGCCACCATGGAGGAGGGGGCCACCCTCCTGGAGGTCCCATGCCACCACCCGACCAGTTGGGCGCGCCACCGCCCCCGCCGGGCGCGGATCCTGGTAAAGACGCGAAATACGTTTTGAATTTTCCAAATTTTGTGAATTTTTAATTCAAAATACCCGTGGTAAGTACAACGAAAGTCATTTCTACTGGCAGGGGCTCCCCAGCCGGGCAAGAAGTCGTACAAGCCTCCGCCGCCGGGCCAGTCGGGTCCTCCCCCTCCGCCCAAGGGCAAGCCGGGCGAGCCGCCGCCTCCGGGTCAGCCCCCGCCGGGTCCTCCGCCACCGGGTCAGCCGGGTCCGGGTGGACCCCCTCCTCCGGGACCAATGGGACCGCCTCCGCCCCCGATGGGTCCTCCGCCGCCGGGCGGTCCGCCAATGGGCCCGCCGCCACCCGGCGGTCCTCCGGGCCCGCCCATGGGCAAGCCGGGCGGCCCCCACCCGCCGGGCAAGCCCCACAAGCAGGCCTACCGCTGCAACTCGTGCGGGGTAGGTGGAGTCGCGTCGTTGAGTTGTGGAAGGGGAAACGAATGTTCGCAAGATCGAACTGGGGGGGGGGTCGGGATTAGGCCGGGTTTTAGACGGGGAGGGTAATAGAACGAGAATCGTGGTCTTGAAGCTCTCCAAAACAGCCAAATTGCCGAGATAGCACATGTCTTGAAAATTGTCGTCGTGTTTATCTTTTGAGAACACACTGTAGAATGTCGTTTCCTTATTGGCCTAGCAATAGGCGGAGTCGAGCTTGATGGAGCATGGATGGTTTGAAGTTTGTGTTCTCCATTTGCGCTCGTTGCGAGACGCTGCTTCTTTTGCTTCCTCAGGTGTACGCGATGGAGAGGAAGGAGAACAAGAACTGCTGCGTCAAGGTCTTCTGCTCGGGCGGCGGCAACGACAAGATGACATGCACACGGTGCGTCCATGCGGCCGTGAAACAGTACAGTGAATACAGTATTCTCGCCATCTTTGCAGCTGCAAGGCCAAGTGCAAGTTCAAGCAGCTGACGACCAAGCAGCCCGGGCCGGCCATGGGATAGGATCCCCCACTCCCCTTATTCTAAGAGCGGTCGACTTCCCTCCCTGTTTTGACGCGCGTCTTACCGTTCTGTCGTGCTTACCGTTTCCCTCGTTGCGTCTCCGTCTTCTCTTCTTCCACGGCTGTGTGATCTCGACTTCCTTCTTGCCCGGTTTTGTCAAGTTTTTTGTCGCTTCTTCTCCCCTTTGCCCACTTTGACTAGGTTTTTTCCGAACGCATCGCTTTCTGCCCTTCCTCTTCACACGATATTCCTTCGCTCTCTCTGCGTCTTTCGGTCGATTTTGAGTGGTGCTTGCCGTTCGTCGTTGCGCATGTACATAGCGAAGTCGAAGTGTGTGCTCGCCTTTTGAAGTCTGTGTCGCAGGCGGGTGATGCTCCTGTTGGGATCGCAAGAAAGGAAAGGCCTGTGGAGACACACTGGAACGCATGAGAGTGGATTGCAGTCGTTTCTTCTACACTAAACCCCAATCGAATTCCTTCCGAGGTAGCCCAGTCTTGTGAAGGGAGCGCAAATGCGTATACTGTAGGTGCTGAGTGCAGTAGGTCTGCGTCAGTCGAGTATACTATAGGTATCAGATATAGTACGTCTGTGTGAGTCAAGTATACTGTAGGTATCAAGTACAGCGTATGTACATAGCAGCATTGGATCTCTGACAGATGTGAGGGGCGGCTCGACCCACCCTGGTAGCTAAGGTGTCCTGGCGACTCCCACGAGATTGTGTTTCTTCGGCGTAGAGGTACGTATCAAGAGAAAGTGCACAGAACTCGGAAGGAAGAAGCTGTCTTCTCTGCCGACCTCACAGAGCTAACAGACTGCCCCCCTTTCGTTGTTGATACTGCACTAACTCGGCGCTCAAAGTTTGCCTGACGGCAGTGTACTGATGTTGACTGAATGAGGATGAGGTTTGATACGGATGATACGCGAACGGAAGGCAGAACTGCCTTCGACGGCGAGCGAGAGGTAAGAGGAGGCGTGCCGCCGTCGCCGCTTGTGACAACGGCGCAACCAGAAGGTCTATTTCCGCACCGCTAGCGACCAGAGAGTAGGTGACACCCGCCGTAGAAAGTGCATGCATCGCGACGACGAAATTGCGCAAAACTTGTCGGGTCGGCGCCGCTTCGGAGTAGCGGCGCTTCGACTTCGCACACGACTTCCAACTTCCACAGGCGCCACTCTTACACACAAATGCGTATGTGCAAAGGCCACTAACTGCTGTGACTCACCTAGTAGAGCCAACTCCTTAGCTCCTACTAAGATCTCACCTAGTGGAGTCGGTATAGTAGGCACCTAACTCTTGGATTACCGTTATCAATCTTCTCTGTCCCTCCTCGGCGAGGAAGCGACTAGCCGACCGGATGGAAGTCGAGTGGAAGAGTCGACACGGTCGGTCCACAACTTCTCTTCGCACTTTCTTCGCCGAGCTCACAAAGTGCCGGACTTTACAAACTGGTCGTGGGATGTAGACGTTCCCTTGCGCTCTTCCAGCGATAGCGGGAAGTAGAATAGTCGGGAGAGCACAAAAGCAACGTAGCACGGTAGCAGGGAAAAGGTATGAACAGGACCTAGGCTCCCGCGCCAAAGAATCACGTTACCCAAAGACAGTTGGGGTCACGGATCGGGTTCGCTAAACCTTAGCGGTTGGAGTCAGCCTTAGGGCTTTCACCAATTTGCCGTTACGACGGGCAAGGGTTCGGTCCACCGAGGATCGGGTTCAAATTATGACGATTTGGTCCCCCTTTTATATCGGTTGGAGTAGAGATAGCAATCTCTGCGATAATATGAGGGCTACAGCAGCCTCAGGATTTGCATATTAGAAGGAGATGGTAGGTTTGAATAGTTGAATTTACTATACGCACCACCATCAAAGCGCCCCGATCGGCGCATCAGCGCCTGACGGCTGTGCATATGCGAACGAAACAAAGGCGAAATACACAAAGCACTTATACGGTCGTTTCACTTTTACCTACGGAAAAGCTCAAACTCGAAGTCTTCCTCGAACTGCTGAAACGGTGCAACCACTGCGGGGTGAGTGCGACGTACATGATGCTTTTGAATGCGACAGAATTGAGTCTGAGCTCAAGGAAAGGTGGTACCGCTTGAATGCTGGTGGCGTACGAATGGGCGAAAGATAACCCGCGCGTTCGACCGCGATTGCAGTGTGGTCGCGCTGTCAGTATCACAGCTGACCTAGTGTAGTCGCCTGGATTACCCAGAATTTGTATCCGAACATCATTCGTTGGATCAGTAGTACTACTACTGTGATCGCTCAAGCTAGCCAGTTGGACCCATGTCACTTCACTTTCGTATGCAGATGTACGCGATGGAGCTTCGCGAGAACAAGGACTGGTTCGGCGTCCTCTTCGGTTGCTTCGAGGGCCGCTGCGACTTCATGAACTACACCAGGTGCATTACAGACCCTTAGCACCGGCCAGAGTTTGTACTTTTGTCAGTCTTGTGCGCTGCGCTTTAGCTGCGGCGCCTACTACGAGTACCCCCTTGGTTCCCGTTCCCGCACCCTAGTGATACTTTGGAATTGAGCAGTACTGGTTCGCTGAGCAGTCCTTCTGAATTTAAAAAGTATCGCCATGTGATGCTTCTTAAATTCCCGCGTATCGGCGCTCGATACTTCTAAGCTGTTTTGTGTTAAGGAGTATTGAAATGTGATACGTCGATGGGTTTCTGGAGAGTAATACATTTTTGGACGACTTTGAGGAGTATCACTGTGGTACTCCGAGACAGCCAGGCTCCGTAGTACTCCGCAACGGCCAACACGGTGCACTTAAGCAGTATCACTGTGGTACTTCGGAAAGGTCGAGTGACCCCGCTTAATGCAAAAACATGTAGTACTTCGTAAGTGAAACTGAAATCCAAAAAATGTAGTACTGCTTAAGGTGAAGCAGCTGAAGGCCAAAATATGTAGTACTGCTTAAGTAGTAGCTAACAGGGAGGAAGAGGGGGAGGGTGAACACGACCTTTCCGTAGTATGCAAAATAGCTCAAAGCATGTCCATGCGTGTAGAGTAGTCTTTGACAGTATGGAAGACAGCGAAGCAGTTGCAGTTTGCGCAACATCAAATCGTTCGTTTTGTACTACACAAGCTTCAACTGACCCTGCTGGTGGAAGGTCTGGCCCCCTCCCCCTCTTCTCCACTGAGAGGCTCCCTGTTCTCCTCTATCTGTTCATTTTCCACTGAAATTTCTGGGGTATTGTCCCCTGGATTTTTTTTCCTCTCCCATCTAGCCCCACTTCACGGTCCCCTGCCACACTCATTTCCACCAAGGCAGCCCACAAATAGAGAATAATGCAAAATCAGAACACTTTTCCTAGAATTCACTCTACGTTTCTGCGTTCAAGAAACGCATGCACTGAGTATGCAAATCGAACCTTCTATTTAAGCAGTACTACAGTTCTCCTTCACGATCAGGAAGCAAAGCTGCTGGACACTCAGTTTAGAAGTACCACAGTAGTACTCCGCAATTTGCACGTAGTACTTCTCATCTCATTTTCAGTACTCTGGAGAGTCGTACTCCGCAACTGAGGTTGCCGCGTATCACATCAGCCAAATTTTTCCGGAGGACTACATTTTTTAGTACTCCGGAACTGCAACAACATCCGAGTATCACATTCAGTACTTCGCAATTGCCGAGTAGTGGTTTTCCGTGTTTTCCGAAGTATCACTTCCGGCCGGCCCCGGCCAAAAATTGCCGAGTACTACATGGGGGAGGAACGGGAACCAAGGGGGTACAGGCAGCAGAAGGACAAAGAGGCGGCCATCAAGAAGTGATTGTTGGTGTAGTCTTGCATTTGCTTCGGAGCCTTTGCGACTTTCACTTGGCACTTTTCGTGACGCTTCTCGCTTGTTCTCTGGCGCTTGGCGCTGCTTTCGTTGGCTACCCTAGTATTCCTTGCTTTCTACCTCAACAACAAAGGCTGTGATACGATAAGCATAGACTCGGGGCGTCTTTGTTATCTGTGTATTGGGCGCCGCTCGGTTAGAATGACGTTCGTATTCTCGCCGTGCTTTCGACGGAGCGGGCGTCTGCCTGTGTTCTCGCAATCCGAGTTGTGATGGCCCTCTTGACTCTTCAGAGTTGATAGTGACGATTTCTCAGGGAATCACTAAGCTGCAATTTCTGGCAGCGTCTGTTGTCGTTTTGGGACGCCGAGCCATTTCGAAGGTATTACGTATGTAGCATTACGGTAGCCAAGTTTTGAATTCGCGCCGTTATATTGCTCTCCGCCTATAACAGAACGTATGTAAAACGGAAGCACAATTTTGTGTGTGATCCGCGAGCCATTTCGAAGGTAGTACGTATGTAGCATTACGGTAGCCAAGTTTTGAATGCGCGCCGTCATGTCGCTCTCCGCCTATAACAGCAGGTATGTAAAACGGAGTCACAATTTTGTGTGTGATCGGTGGTGCCGCGTTATTGCGTTGTTTCCTTTGGTTGGTGAATCATCCATAAACTTTGACGTGGAAACGTCTGCCACGTGGATGTCCATATCCGAAGGATGCGTAGTAAGCCAGCTCATTTATCGCTTCGTTTTATTATTCGCTCAGTTTCCGATAGTTCAATTAACTCATTCACGCATTTTCTTTCGATTCAGAGTAATTTCCCTCTGTGGTAGTCGTAGTAGTTCCACTTCCCAAGTAGCAGCAGCAGCAGGATGGGCAAGAAGAAGAAGGAGAAGAAGAAGAAGAAGAAGGACAAGAAGAAGAAGTCGACGGCGACCACCACCAATGTCCAAGAGGGACAGCCGCTGCCCGAGGGCGGCTTCCGCTTCCTGGGCGCTATGGTGGCCGAGCCCTTCACCAATGCCGACGCCGAGGCCAGTGGGCAGTGGCAGCGCACCTTCGACGCCGAGCTGGGTCGCGAGATCTACCGCATGCGCTGGATGGAGATCATCGAGGTAGTGAAGTTTCGAATTTATTTTGACAAAAGTCTTTTTTGACAATAATCTACTTCTCAAGGAGGAGGTGGAGGAGACGGAGGAGAGCGAGAGCAGCTGCGGCAGCGGAAGCGACAGCAGCGGCGGCGGCGACAGCGACTGGGACGAGTACGAGGAAGAGGAAGAGGAGCCGGAGATGGTCTACTACATGGTGGACGAGAAGGTCGGCTTCCCGGCGCCCCAGCACTACCGCGTCGACTGGCGAGTCAAGTTCGAGGGCGGCGACGGCCTCAGCCACAACTTCACCTCCAACGTGGAAATAAGGGTTTGCGATCGCTTGCTTGCCTCTCGTTTGCGCTTCGCATGACGTTTCTACCGTAATCCGTTCAGGTGCACGGCGACCCGAAGGCGGACAAGGTGACGGACCAGAAGGACGGCGTGATCGACGTCAACTACGACGGCCAGTACCCGCCCCCCGCTGCGTGGGAGACGTACAGCTTCGGTCCCTTCTTCGTGCCCACCCCAGAGACCGTGGTCAAGATGAACTTCCGGCCCGCCTTCGACTCGGAAATGGGCGACCTCGTGATCGACTACGTCGACTACATTCCCGGTAAGGCAACAAACAACGTCGTTTGAGCATGCTGATTGAGTTGGTTGGGTGTTGTAGTCATTTTGGTACAATGTGCTTCAAAATTGATGGCAGAAAAGCCTTCTTGACAATCTTTGATCGTTAGTGGGCAGCTCCAGGAACGCCTGTTGCTTTAACGTTATGTTGACCACCGGAACATTTTGCGGATTATTATAATCGATTTGGCGGATTATGTCGATTTGCGATCCGCTGGGCCGATTGGGCTGAAATTTGGACAGGAGTTCGGACTCGAGATGCCGATCACATATCAGAAGAGAAAATTCAAAAATTCCTTCGCATTCGCGAGATTGAGCGATTTAGACGATTTCGGCAACTTTGGCATTGCGCTGCAGTCGAACGCGACGTCGTGCAAAGTTGCTGTAATTGAATAAAGTTTTTGTCTTTGTACCCTCTATCACCACACCAAATTTCAGCTCAATCGATTGCGATCCAATTTTTGTGAATCGGTGAAATTATCCATTTCTTCAAACATGGATTACCGCCGAATGAGCTGAAATTTGGTGTGGCAATAGAGGGTACAAAGATAAGTACTTTATTCAATTACAGCAACTTTGCACGACGTCGCGTTCGACTGCAGCGCGATGTCAAAGTTGCCGAAATCGCCTGACGCAAATTTAATCCTGTATCTCGCGAACGCGAAGGAATTTTTGAATTTTCTCTTCTGATATGTGATCGGCACCTCGAGTCCGAACTCCATCCCGAATTTTAGCCCAGCCCAGCGGATCGCAAAATCGACATAATCCGCCAAATCGATTATAATAATCCGCAAAATGTTCCGGTGGTCAACATAACGTTAATCAGCACCCCCCCCCCCCCCCACCCTTACTCTCACTACCTATCGCACCTGTGTATCTCTGGTCCGTCCCTCCCTCCCTCCCTCTCACCCACTCACTCCTCTTGAACAGTAGTTGACGAAGCGTGAGTGTTGACCTTTGAAGCCATAAAGAACGGTTGCGTTCTGTCTCAGTGAATCCCGACGGCTCTCCAATGATGGTCCCACCGGGGGGTCCTCCGCCACCGCCTATGGGTCAGCCGTCGGACGGTCACGGCGGGCACCCAGGTGGTCACCCTGACGGCCACCATGGAGGAGGGGGCCACCCTCCTGGAGGTCCCATGCCACCACCCGACCAGTTGGGCGCTCCACCGCCGCCGCCGGGCGCTCCCCCTCCACCGGGCGCGGATCCTGGTAAAGACGCGAAATCCGTTTTGAATTTTCCAAATTTTGTGAATTTTTTAATTCAAAATACCCGTGATAAGTACATTTCTACTGGCAGGCGCTCCCCAGCCGGGCAAGAAGTCGTACAAGCCTCCGCCGCCGGGCCAGTCGGGTCCTCCCCCTCCGCCGAAGGGCAAACCGGGCGAGCCGCCGCCTCCGGGTCCGGGTCAGCCCCCGCCGGGTCCTCCGCCACCGGGTCAGCCTATTCCGGGTGGCCCCCCTCCTCCGGGACCAATGGGACCGCCTCCGCCCCCGATGGGTCCCCCGCCGCCGGGCGGTCCGCCAATGGGTCCGCCGCCACCCGGCGGTCCTCCGGGCCCACCCATGGGCAAGCCGGGCGGCCCCCACCCGCCGGGCAAGCCCCACAAGCAGGCCTACCGCTGCAACTCGTGCGGGGTAGGGGGACTTGAGCTTGAAACCCAAGCGCAGAATTAAGCACGCGTGTCCAATTATGGGCCTGAGGTGTGGAGTGAAGGAAGCTGCATCAAGTGTTCTCAGTTGTTGTGCGCACTCTGCGCTCTCGCAAGACTGCTGCTGCTTCCTCAGGTGTACGCGATGGAGAGGAAGGAGAACAAGAACTGCTGCGTCAAGGTCTTCTGCTCGGGCGGCGGCAACGACAAGATGACATGCACACGGTGCGTCCATGTTGCCATGTAACAGTACTTAGTGAATACAATATTCTTTTCATCGTTGCAGCTGCAAGGCCAAGTGCAAGTTCAAGCAGCTGACGACCAAGCAGCCCGGGCCGGCCATGGGATAGGATCCCCCACTCCCCTCATTCTAAGAGCGGTCGACTTCCCTCCCTGTTGTGACGCGCGTCTTACCTTTCTGTCGTGCTTACCGTTTCCCTCGTTGCGTCTCCATCTTCTCTTTTTCCACGGCTGTGTGATCTCGACTTCCTTCTTGCCCGGTTTTGTCAAGTTTTTTGTCGCTTCTTCTCCCCTTTGTCCACTTTGACTAGGGTTGTTTTCGAGCGCATCGCTTCTTTCTTCCCATCTTCTTCACACGATATTCCTTCGCTCTCTCTCTCTGTGTCTTTCGGTCGATTTTGAGTGGTGCTTGCCGTTCGTCGTTGCGCGTGTACATAGCGAAGTCGAAGTGTGCTCGCCTTTTGAAGTCTGGCCTTGACCATCTTGTCAGCGTCCTCCAGATCGTGAGGGCCGACTTCACTGACGCCAGCGTCTCTAGAAGTTGGAAATTGTGGACTTTGGGAGTGCGCGTCACAAAAATACGCCACAGCGAGCAAAATACGCACAGCGGCAAAAATTTTTGCGTTCTGATAAAGATATTGAGATATATTCGTATTGAATTGAATTGGAGCGAATAAAATGTTTGATCAGTACAGGAGTATATTAGCAAATATTTCTCAGATTTGCGAATTTTGAGCCATTTACGCAACTAAAACACGCAACACGCACCTGCACAACTGGACGGCGGCCTTCTTCTGGGGGGCGCAGCCCCCTCTGTCCACTTTCCGCAGCTTTGCCCACTCCTTCTTGCGCTCCGGACTGAGCTTCTTCAGCGCCAGAGCCTTGCCCAAAACGATCGCCCTAAATTTCGTCGCGAATTTAAAGTTTTAGTAAGGGCGGAATTTTTTGCAGTTAGAATTTTTGCAAAACAACTACAGATAATACACTACGAAGCAGCGAAATAAGCCACAACTCTAATTCTCACCTCGCCATGCACAGATTGTCCTCATTCCGCAGCATGAAGAGGGAGCCATTCTTCTTCGACTTGGCCTCCAGAAATCGGGCGAAATTGACAGTGGAGGGGAGGGCGCCGGCCGCGGGGAGCACCACAGTGTAGGCCTCGATGTCCAGGTCGACCACCCGCAGGTGCCGATTCGACTGCAGCACCTTGGCCAGCTGGGCGAGCACCTTCTCCGCGCTGAGAGTCTCCCGTCGAGACGCGTGGATCTTGAAGGGGTAGGGCAGGTCGGCGTGAGTCATGCGCAGGCCAACTCGGGCGTTGAGCGGAGCGTCTGCGAAGGCGGCCTCGATCAAGGCCCCGATTCCCTTCTCCAAGTCGCCGTCGCCAGTGAAACTGCCCTCGTCGAAGCGCAACCTGGGAAAGACGTTTGAAACGGCGGGTTACCATTGCAGAACCAATCACTACTACATGACGGAAATGCGCTGCATCGAATAGCGGACATGACGGAAATACGGTGCGTCGAATATCAGTAACTTCTGCATAGCCGCCTGTTTGCGTTAGTGCTTCAAAATACTGTGTGGAATACTGTGCGGACCCCTCGCTTCATGGGGCTACGATGCGGGCGTGGCCGGGGGCGTACTTGACCATGCACAGCAACGTGGTTGATGCAACAGCTCCTCCACCCCATTGTGTGTACGGTATGCAGAGGTGTGAAAAAAGGTAGTCTTCTGAATTGCTGCGAAGCTTTCGGAGAACGGATACAAATCGGCATTGGTCACCACGGCACCCCAGAACAAGACTTAAAAGCCGCAAGGGCAATATGAGATAGTGACCGCGCGCACTGCACCTTTACCTAAACGGTGCCACGAATATCGGTAACTTCTGCATAGCTGTGTGTTCGCGTTGGTGCTTCAAAATACTGTGTGGAATACTGTGCGGACCCCTCGCTTCATGGGGCTACGATGCGGGCGTGGCCTGGGGCGTACTTGACCATGCACAGCAACGTGGTTGATGCAACATGGCCCTTTCCACCCCATTGTGCGTACAGAGTGCAGAGGTGTGAAAAAAGGAGTCTCCTAATTGCTGCGAAGCTTTCGGAGAACGGATACAATGCGGGCATTGGTCACTACTACGACTCCCGGAACAAACTAAAGCCGCAAGGGCACACCTGTAGATAGTGACCGCCCGCACTCACCTTTACCTATACAACACGCAACACGAAAGGTGAAAACGCCATGAAAGATAAAAGGCGCAACGAAATAAGAAATCGCTATCGCAGCTGGAGTACGTCTCCTTGAGTCCGAACTTGGGGGTGAGTCTCTCTCCTTGCTGGTCGACGGTGAAGGGCTCAGATGCCGGCGCCGAACTGCACAGGCGAGCATGGTGGGAGGGCTGTAGGCGTCGTCGAGACGGGCTCTCTTCGGAGAAGGGGGGCTAGACG